>LPNX010140845.1:1329120-1399863 GCA_001517045.1 Pseudotsuga menziesii | reverse complement strand
TGATTGTTATGTCATATTGGTTACTCATGAATGAATGGATTTTTGTAGATAGATTTATATGATGCGATATTATTTATTTTATAATGCATGAATGAAAGATATAAGTAATTTTCGTTACTTACAATATATTGGTAGATACTTTGACAATTTTCTAGTGTGATAGGGGCCCAAATGCGCAATGATACAAGGTGGTGTTAATGTTGCATGAATTCCATATTCAGTATAGATGTGATATCAGGTGATATAATTTATTTAATTGATATTTAGATTTTAATTGTATAGTACAATTAATACACATGGATTTCATGTGTGCAGGCGCATGATCATGATTTCCAATCGATCCACAAAAAGGATTATGGGGTTGTATGGAAGAAATTACCAACATGATTAGCACCTATTTCCCATGCGGCGGGATGAAAAGCGAGAGAGGCTTTTACTTGCAAGAGGCATGTTACTGTGAGGGTAGGTCGCGGACTCTGTCACTCACAAGAACTAACTAAGGGGAGCACAATAAGGTGTTGGCCTTATTCCTTAGTAACCATGAGTCTCTCCACAGCGTAGATCCGGCTATGTTAACATGGTCTCAATCATCACACTAACTCCCCACCATGGAAAACATGGATATTTGAAGGGCATGAATATGGTCATGGCGCCCTTAATATCACCATAATAAACAAATGTCATTATTAAACTATAAAGTTGGACATATTTAATTAAATAATAAATCTATGACTTGGAAATAAATTAAAGGAAAGTGTACCATTATGGCAAAAAAATCATATACAAAATAAAATAGAGAAAGTAATTTCTAATTGGAAACAAAAATGCACACACACAAATCTAGGAGACCCAAAGCAAAAATCAAGGAAACGTATAAATGAAAATTAAGAATAGTTAAGAAAATAAATTCTAAATCAACATTAAAAAGGTTAAGAAAAGAAAAAGGGGAATTAGAAGAATTAAGGAAAGAAATGCGAAAATCAACATTAGAAAGGTTAAGAAAGGAAAAATGGAAATTGCATATATGCATATGAAAGGAAATCCATTAAAATGGAATAAATATGAATTCAAAATAGAAATAAATAAATATTATTTTACATTATAAAGAAAACGAAAAGAATCTCAAAGAGGATATAAATAAATGAACAAGGTTGGGCACACACACAATGCTAGCCCTAATATTGAATGGATGAAATAATGTCAAAGTGAATTTGACGCTGGCTATGGAGAGTTTGGTTAATCAGTGTGTGAACAGGGTTGGGAGGCCCCTTAGAGAATCTACACAGCCTGATCATGCTAAAGATATTTCTTCTTGCAACCCCATTTCATCTCAGGGGTCCATGGGGAAGTAGAGTACCCACTAGAATGGTAGGGAATTCGACCAGTGGATCTCTTATGATTGGGAATTGATCAACGTTGATGGGAACCGGGCGGATATCGTGGTGCAACATTCATGGAATGAACTTGGCACGAATCCACACAAAAAAACCCAGTTTTTAATGCATTGTCAATTTGTTATTATAAATTCATTATTGCAGTGCGTTTATTAAAGATCAATGAATTGGTATCTGCGTTTTACTATAGATATGATGTACATATGAGATTAATAAAATATCAGTAATGCATTTTGTAATGCATTTTATTATAGATTAGTATTGTTTATATTTGCCTCAATGAAACTGGTTTTCTCTCAACCTTGGAGTGCAATTAGTTTGATAACACTCTGGTGTTCATCCAAAGCACAAATAACTCACTAAGACTTAGCCATAACCTTCCTTAAATGTTCAGGACTGAAACCCAAAATATGAAGGGGAACTTACACTAGCGTCGGTCCAAAAAAAAAAAATCACTCATCTTTCTCGTAAAACCTCGATCCTCTGGTTAAATGTGGTTGCATTCATCCAAAAAACGCAGGTATTCCTAGTGTACATTGTCCAGAGGATTTTAAAAAAATCCTTGGACCAAAACGCAGCAATCAACGTTCTATCAATTTTCTCTAAGGTGATTTCTATCAGGAAATTACCACCTTCAACTCTGTTCTCATTGCTCTGTAGCGATTTTCTTCACTTAATTGATCCTCTATGTTTCAAAGGGTGTGTGATGCAATTCGTAGGAGTTTTACAGAAATTTGATCTCATGATTCGGTGGACAATAGGAGAATAAAGATCCTCACCAACACTAATAAGCCAGGATGGGAATGAAATACGATTGGGACATTACAGTTTAAACCTTGAATTTAACTCGCAGTCAATTTCATATTTAATCTCATGCAATTTAACTGGTGGCAAACCATGAATTAGATTGAACAGATTGAAATCACTTACAACTTTTAGTGTCTGCAGAAATTTTTCTCAATCACCCACGATTTTGATGAAGAAACTTCAGTTACATTAAATTCCCAAAATAAATTCTTGATTCCAAAACATTAAAACCACTAGAAGATGAAATTTTGACATTATTCAAATTCAATCATTTTAACATTATTCTCTACGTTGAATACGTAGACAGCCTTTTTCTTATTAGAGTTGAACTTGGAAATATAGTTGTAGTTAAGTGGCTGTCACGTCAAGAAAGATAGGGATTCTTTCTCTCTGTGTTTCAATGGCCAAGCCTTTTAATCTTCTGATTTTTCAAACTGATTGGGTGACTTCTTAGTTAGAAGTATCAATCCGTTGTAATTATTGTTTGCTCATAGGAATAAGCAAGTTTGTTATAGTGAATTTTATTATTTCTAATATATATTTACTTTATGTTGGACTAAGAGGACATCTTTATCCATGTCTTAACATATCTCCTAACCTATAACAAATCTTTGATATTAAAGATTGGAATATTCTGTTTTAAATTTTACAAACTGAACTTAATGAGAGCCAAACAAATTTATAACTATCGTTTGAGAACTCGAAATCTCTACCAATCTTTGAGAATGCATAGGTGTCATTTATTATTGTTCAAACCAAAGTGTTGTATAAATTTCTAGAATCAACAATCTCATTAATTGGGAAAGCTTACTTGAGCTATGATGTTGCAAATTTATTATTATAAATATTAATATTAAAGAGGGAAAACGACCTTGGAAAGGGAAGCTTACTCCACTTCTGGAGGAAGAGAATTGACCCTTGATTTCTATGTATTGGCATATGGTATTTCCTTGAGATGGAATTTTCATGCATTTTTGTGGTTGAAGACATTTGTATTTTGCAAAAACTGAATATAGGCAATATCTATATAGGAGAATCATTTCCCTTGTTATGGATATGATAACTGTTGTATATGGGTGATCTCTGCAATCAGAAAAATCGACCCATGCATCAAGGATTTTTGTGTGTTTGTATCAAAATGGAAAGACGGTCTCGATAGATATTTGAACCATGACTTCTTATTTCTATTGCTTATTTATACACTTGCATTATGTTAAAATATTTTATATTTATGAGAAGATTCTTTTTTATTTACATTCAAGAAGTTGTAAGTTATTTGTCTTTAACAAGGATACCTAGTTAGGACTATTGATCATATTTAAATTATTGTTTTGTGTTTGACTCCTAGTTCCTTGAGTATTGTGAATATTTTATCATGTACCCATATTATTGTTGTGTTATAAATAAGAAGGTTACAATTATTAGTGCATAAAAAGTGTTAAAGGTGTTTAAAAGAGGGATATGGTAATAACTTATAAATTTTATAAAAAAATGTATTTGTATTTCCTTGTTACTATATCTTGGGTTAATGGGTAGTTACATTTAGGAATGATATTTTCAATTTTTAAATTATGTTTTTGTTGTCGGAAATTTTTATTATTATTTTGGGCTTATAATTGAATTGTCGACTTAACTAAGTCATTGCTATGTCTATATATAAAATTTGATCCATTGCATGATTCAATTCTTGCTACAACTAAGGGATGTGGATGCAAATATAACCTATTAACAAGTTGTGTAGGTTAGTTAACTATTTTTCAATATAAATATTTTTATGAAGGACATTGTCAAATAGTTCATGATCTAGTTGCATACCTTATGATTTTTTATTAGTTAAGTGTCAATGTCATGGATGGAATTGGATATGTTAAATGCCAACCTCTTTAATTTACAGTTAGGCATTTTATATCAATGAGAAACCATATCCTAGTGGCATATATTTGTGATCATACAAAATAAATTCCTAACCATGAATGTATGATTACAAGGCCCATATATATGAGTCATACTATTATATTTGTGACTATAGTTTGTACCATAAAGAATTTGATTAACTATTGAAGTGCTTTTTGGTAACCCTGATAATTGTTTTCATATTATTCTTGGTATCCATAATAAGTATTCTTGACACAATTCTTGATCCTAAGTATTAGCATAGTTCATTGTTCATTGATATCTTATGATTGTCAAGGAAATTTGGATGGCTAACAAGTTGAAATGGATTGTGGTTTTATGAGGGTATTAAAGTGTGCTAACTTGAAACTCAAAATTTATATGATATATTGGATCATCACTCTTGACATCTGAAATGTCACATGATGGACCAAGTAAAGGTATAGTGTGACTTATACATTCATAGTTCGGTTACTTAGGAAGACACTTATATTATGCATCTAGAGTTTCCTTTTTTGTTTAATTAAGTTGTGGGGCTAGTTTATCCCAAGAGGAGTATGTAGTTTCCTATCATGGCTCGTATAGTTTTCTGACACTTGAGGAGGATGCTTTTATGGATTTTGTATGTTGGACTTATATGTTATGGACCTAGTTGGGTCACTTACTAGTGAACACTAATATATATATATATATGTGTGTGTGTGTGTGTGTGTGTGTGTGTGTGTATTATATACATGGTTGCATCCTTACTTATGGGTGATTATATCATTCATTATGTGTACCAAATCAATATGATTAAGAAAATGTTATATGTATGTTTATTTTTGTATGTATATTTAATTACATGGATTATGATATATGATTGTGACAAATGGATGATCATTGTTGTGCAATGAGATAGTTGGTTATGATATTGTTGTTGTTACATTTTTTATATGATTATGTATATTTAACCTTATTATGAGCAATATTTTGCAGGGAACTTGGGTGACTTGCTTCCAAGGATACTCATATTAGAGATTACTATGGAATCCATTTTGTTAAAGAAAAATGATTGGGGAGGTCATGTACACATTTGGGGTAAAATGTGATAAAGTTAGTTGATTATGAATTTTAATTAATTCATTTAATCTATGAGGATATGATGTATGCAAGTCTAGGGAAACAAGAACTTGTTAATAATACCATTAGATGGGTATAGCTCATAACTAGTACCTTGATAGAAACATGAAGTTTCAAGACAGAATAGATGAGAATCCATGGAGGTTAGAGTGCAAAGTCTTGATTCCATGGAAGATCAAGAAGTGGAGTCATGGATATATGAAAAATATTAAGGATTAGATTCTTAAATCATTGAAATATCAAGGCATGGATTCTTGGATCTATGGAATAGATCAGGGCGTGGAGTCCTAAATCTACTAGGACTTCGATTCCCAAGTACAAGGAAAGGGCATGGAGTCTTAAGTCTTGAGAGGTGCACATTAGGGCTGAATAAACCCTATTATGTAGTAGAAAACACTACGCAATGGCAAAAATTGCAATAACCCTTCTTTGAAATTTTGGGAAAAGATTTCAATTTGGGCAAATTTAGGCTTAATTAGTCATGACTATGGGGGTTCCAACTAACTCCAAATGATATCGAATATGAAAGGAAATGGTTTGGTGAGTCTTAATACATACCAATATGACATCTTAACATTTTTTATATAACTTTAATCTTCTGCAAAAAAAATTGGGGATGATGACAGAAAGAGTAAAATTCCTAGGAAATTGTGGTCAAATCCCCCCCAAGAGTGTAGGACAAATTGGCTTCCCAAATCAAGTAGGACCCTCCCAAATTTGTGAACAAAGTACATCAATACATCAATTTCTGTCATTACACGTGGTTATTAGCTATGAAAACTTGTTATAAAGTGCAACATTCATATGGAAACTTTAAGTGAAATTGCTTAAGGGGAAATGGCATTACTAGCACGATTTTGAATCATGAAAATTACATGGAATAGTTTAGATAATGTCCAAATAAATAGAGAACATATATAACATAAAAATTTCTTCCCCAACAACATTAAACACTAGATAAATTCCTTCATACATATCGGATATATAACTCTTTCGAAATGGAAGCCAAATACATGAAAACTAGTGGTTTAATAGCATGGAAATACAAGCTCTTCACATATGGATTACTTTGTGTTATCTCCCAAATAAATTTATTTTTATTAAGTTCACACAAAATAATTTATTTCGATAGTATGAAGGATTTAACGCATGCAATGAGGGATATGAATATCACTGACAGTTTGAAAGCCTCTATCTTCTGATTTAGATGAAAATTTCACCATGATGTAGCTTTCGGTGGCTTAGGCGAGGATCAGAACATATCATTAGCCACTGAAAGTTGGGAGATAGATAACAGGTGGAAGACCCCTTCGGCAGATAGGCGTATTTCTGTAACGTTTTTACACCATCAGAGCATTTTTTAACAGTAATTGGAAGTTTTAAAGACTATAGATCGGAAAAATAAAGCTAAAAGTTTCTGTAGTGTCGGCGTCGAAACTTTAAAGGACTAACAATAGGGGATCTATTTCCGTAGGGAGCCACAACAGAAGGAAACAAACTGACTAGGGCTTCCTCCATAACAGAAAATCACTGTCGATCGGAGGAACTAAAGACTACGGCTTTCGATTAATGATGAGAATCATTCTGATAGTGCGACAATAGATGAACTCCTTGGCGATCGGAAGAAATAAAGACAACGCAGTGGTGGGGCAAGGCTAAAAAGTTTCGAAATGCCGATGACGGGAAGAACTAAATAGCGCCAAAGTCAAGAATCAAAAATTGGAACTTGAAAACACTAACCGTCGACGAGTTAGTCTACTAAAGAGCCGCAATGACAGAAGAAAGAAGACAGAAGCTCCAATCAATGACAAGAATCATTTCGATAGCACAAAAATAGAAGACCATTGGTGATTGAAAGACATACAGACTACTGAACAACGAGTTTACAATGAAGCATCTCCACAATGTCGATAGTGTAGGGGACTAAAAGATTCTGATCAGCGACTGCAACGGTAAACTACGGAAACATTGGGACTTGGAGCACTGAAAATGCAGCAATATTCAGATTTGGGGCCTCGATGTGATAGAAGAAAAGGCTTTCGATCGATGACTGCAGCAACAAAGTAAAATTTTCAGGCTGATTGAACAAGACGGGGCACTTCGGTTAAACACCGATACATTGGCTGTTGGTGACAATTCCACAGTGAACCAGTAGTGGTGGTTATCAGCGACCACTCCATTCATTAAAAGATAGCTCAGTGAGGTAGATCTTCACATTAGATAAACAAATAGTTAGCAAGGGTTTGAAGCCCTAATCAGGAAAAACTATCACTTTCAATTATTTTTTTGTGTAAACAGATCAGATTTTTAGGATATGTAAATTTTGTAAAAGGATATAAAGCCCATGATTATTTTATTAAAAAAGGTTCGACTCCAGGGATTTGTAAGCCTATTCTATTATCAAGCGTCTCATCTAGTTTATTTGAAATACAATCTCTTTTGTTGTGATTTGTTCAGCCATCTTCTTTATCATTATTGTACTTACGCCTGAATGTGCATTTAGGTGATTTCAAGTTGATTAATAGCCAATAGTTGTCATCCTATTGGTGAGTTTATGCGATTTGATTGATAAGTACCATCCTTGTCAGGATTTAGCCATTTGTATGCATTTGTTATGCATGTGAGTCTGATAGCCTAGTGAGTTCTCCATTCCTACACCTTTTTGTCAAACTACTGAACAAGTTGTAACTAAAATCCTTGTGATTGAGTGAGCTTCATGCATGTCTTGAGAGTGGGAGGTTATATAGGTTATCTGGCTAGATCCATATCAGAAAACCCAAAAACATTTTAAGTTACCAGGAATCCTCAAGCTACAACCTAGAGGAGCTTCCTGGAGTGATAACAAAGTGGCGTCATTGTCGGGGAGAGGAGATTGAAGCTCAGCTTCCCTGGGAGATGACATAGATCCATTCTTTGATGATAGACAAGGCTTGGACATTATTACGATTGTAATCATCTATCTAGCGACTCCATTGATATAAGGTGGCTTCAAGAAGACCAAGTACCAGAGAAAACCCAGAGGGGCCACTAGCAACACCAGTTTCAGATCCAGAAGAAATTTTGAGGAAAGCTAGGGCTTTACAAAGACAGACCAGCAGGGCTGCACAGGATGCTACCTCAGAAAATTTTAGGGTTTGGGCATCTTCAAGCACTGTTGCTTGTGAAGATCTCTTCCCTGGTGACTCCGTGAAAGACGAATTTAGTGGCAACTCTACAATATTAAGATGTCAAAAGCATTTGTTGCTCTTTTGGCTCGAAGGTTTGCACCTCTTAACTTCTCTTTCGTTCCTGGTTTCCCACATCCAGTACCTGATATGTCCAAATGGGGAGATTTTTTACATGTATTTAAGGAGGAGGAGGAAGACAATCCTACAGAACACCTCCTCAAGTTTCACGAATGCATGGATATATTAAATCAGCAGCATGAAGATGTTCATGTATTCATTATATGGTGATGCACGTCAGTGGTATTTTTCTTTACCTCCTTCCAGCATTTCATCATTGAAATATTTTCACCAAGCATTCACTGAGCACTGTAAAAGGTACTATTCAGATGAGTTTGCATTTGATAATTGTTTTGAAGAATATAAGTTGCATTCTCAGGATGAAAAGGTAAATAGAGAAGAACAACTCCCTCAAGAGCTACCTCATCTCTCTTATGATCTTCAAAATGAGGTACTTTCCCATAAACATAAACTAGAAATGAATTATAAAGGAGTTGAAGGTTTTCCTACCATCATTAAATCTGATTGTGGTGAATCTGAGGAATTGATTTCTTTAACTACACATGGAAATGATCAGCTTTCTCCTGGTCAGATAATCATTGAAATCAATCAGGCTAGCTCACAGTTTCCAAATTTGCAAATCAAGGAAAATTGCAGTAACCAAGAGGAGCAAGATTTCTAGGGACTATCTAATCTCCAGCTAGAACATCAGGAAGATCTTCCTTCTCCTTACGAACATGTTGCTTTGAATAATAAATTTTCTAGCGTGATAGTGTCTTTAAAAGACTCGGTCTCTTCGAATTTATTTGTCAATTCGATCAGCGCAAGGTGTTTTTTCCCTTGGTTATTATTGGTTGTTGAATAAACGACTGATAATTTCTGAGTTTTTCACTCCATACCTCCAAAGTTGGGGTGGTCAACTTGGCATTTAGGCCTATTGAGGTTATTAGAGTCTATGTGTCAATGTATAAACATTCTAGACATCATGGTCGAGTCATATGAACATGTCTAAGTCCCCCTAGGTTTTTTCAAATTTTCAAATTTTTAGTTTTTTCAGTGTTTTTTATTAAAATTTAATTTTTCCAAAACTTAGGCTATTTTTTAATAGTTTAATTGGAAAAATTGATTTTGTAATAAAAGTGGACCAAATAATGAGTTTCAGTCATGTAGGTGCTCATTTTCAAGCTAACAGCACCATGTAAACCCATGGACCCACGATTTCCTAGTTTTGAGTGATTTTCCATCACTCAGGTCAAAAAGCCCCAAAAATCAATTATTGATTATTTTAATTAATAAATTGATGAATAATGGAGCAAATCCAGAATCATAGATCAGTGGATTCTCAGCCGATTTGATTGAAATCAGACAGATCTGAACCAGATTGACTGGATCTGACAAATCCTTGACTGAAGGAGGTGATCAAATCAGATCGAGAGTTGATCCTTAGCATCCTTTATGGGGAATTTTGCCCTCCCTCTCTCCTCCACACGTTTTGGCTCATCTAGATGAGTTTTGGTGGATGCTTCAGTCAACAGGTTGAGGTGTCAGCCAGATCAACCCCTCGATTGACATTTGCACTCAGTGAGACTCAGATCTGGCTCAGTTAGACAGATCAAGCATTGATGGACTCTCCATCAGCTGATGTGGTCTATCTCCTTGGGATTTGTGCCCCCCTGGGCTGTATCTCCTATTTTTTGTATAAATAAAGCTCAGGATGCCTCTTCCAAGCTAGTTAGAACTAGGATTGAGGTGTTGCTGCTGTTGTACTGTTGTTATTGTTCATTTGAAATAAAGAGAAGCTTTGGAGGCAAGACGGTGTTGTGCCATTGTATGTCTGGATGATCGCTGCTATTTTTTTCACTAAGGTAACCTGTATCTATGTTCATAATTTTCTAATTGCTTGTGGATTCATTGCAAAGATTGATAATAAGCTTATTATAATCTTGATAGGAAAGGTGCTTTTCAATAATTTTATTGGCCATCTCTTTCCTTTGATGCATGTTTAGAGATCTGGATTCAACATGTTCTATAAGCTTATATGCATGTTATTATGAATCTCTGTGTATGTACTAATTAGATCTCACAAGTTTTTTGGCAAGTTTTTTTTTATTTCAGCTGAGTTGCAGGTTCCTAGATTGGAGAGGATGTTGATCTAGTTTGCTTCTTCACTCTCTCCAAAACCTTCCAAAGGCATAGTCCCTCGACATTCCACCTAAAAGCTCCATTGTGGATCTTCAAGGCTACCAGCATTTCTCTCCTCCTCTTCCTCCCTCAAAATCAACTCTGTTACCCGGCTACTTTGTTCATAGCTTTGATATTGTTTAAATCTATCATCTTAAAAGTAAATTTAACATAGATCTATCTTCTCAAATCCCATAATCTAGATCTTGCTCTTAAAAGGTTTCATAAGCATTCTAGATCTAGCTTTAGGGAAATCGGCCTTTTTGCATGGAATTTTAAAGAAAATTTGTAGCTTGCATGCATTAGATTTATGTTTTCTGTATAAAAGATAAATCTAGAAATCAGTGCACATCATATTGGCTGCCTAAAAGGCAAGCCAACATCCCAAGGAAATCTTGCTTTCCTTGGTTCCTTTTTTACCTTTTTTAACTAGTTTTTACTTAGCATTTTTTGGTTAAAAGTAAGCTGACCCAAAGGTACTTTCAGAGTGCTTTTGGGCATCTTTCAGTCTAATAATATTTCTAGTTTTTAGCAGACATAACAGAAAAAAAGAGGATTTGCTGCTCGAAAGTGACTTTTGGGCCTCTGAATCCCCCAGGGGTCTCCCTTTTTGACTGAAATCTTTAATTTTTGCACTTTGTAAGCTCTTGATTTCATTTTATATAAGAATCAAGAGGATTCATATCATTTTTCTGATATTGTAACTGCTGGTAATAAAATATTTTTTGAATAGGCTCTTTCGAGCCCATTCCCCATCCCCCCTGGGGGGATTTGCGTTCGTGTCATTTTTTTCTTTTGTTCATCTTTTTTCAATATAGCATAGTATTAATCTACAATGTAGTATACTTTTATTTAAAATCAATTCCATATTCCATTTCTATTGGTTTCAAAGTAACTTTAATACTTACCCCACGAGCCTCCTTTTGAGCCGAAAGGTGAATAAAGGTTTGTGGTAGTCTAATTAGAAAATTGTGGTTTGATCATATTTTTATGTTTCATTTGCTATCATCATTTGTTTCAGTAACCATAATAAAATCAACCCCTCCTTGATTCCCCGATTGAGGTCCACTTGGACCGAAAGAGGTTCCTAGAGGGTTTTCTTTTTTAACAAGAACATCCATCTCAAAATTTACTAAAATTGACAGGAGTCCAGTGTGTATGCTCTGCACTTGGCTATGGTTTATCCAATCAGTCAAGCTGTATCAAAATCATTTGAGTGACTATTATAATTAGGATTCACTCTCCCAAATTGACAAACCATCAGGTGAAAATCCAACACCTAGAGAAAACCATTACGGTGGAAAAATACCCAAAGGAAGTGGGAACTTCTGAAAAGTGACCTCGAGGCGCCAATCTCTATCACACCCTAACGGGTGCGTTATGAAAAATATCGCCAGAGACTCCATTTAGCCCACATATTCCTTGCGGGTAGCCATGAAGGTTTAGTTTTGGACATACTCCAAGTATTCTCTAGTATATCTGGAGTCCACCCCTTCGTCTAATTTTAATCAGCTCGTATTTTCACATTAACTTAAAATGTACCAAGAGGTAATTGCAAAACATTCACTCCAAGCACATGCAAGTATATTGATTTCTTTTTTACTCCATTTTAAGGCACTGGTTATTTTCTTGCTATATATTTATATTGTGTCTCAGCATTGTGCTTTCATGCGCTCATTTTGTATCTTGTCATCTATGGTTGTTTATGGTTAAATTTCAAACTCCTAAGTAACTCTTTCAATTCAACATCACCTTACTAAGTAATTTAGCCTTAGTAACTTAATAGAGTCTACCCCCCTTGGCTTCATTAGGAGTTGAGCCTAAACGGAGGAGTCAAGAACAAGGTGACAGCCTTGACTCAAGACATGCCCCCAAGGACACACTGATTGGCTTGAATATTTCTACCACGTGACCCAGGTGTGTGTAAGGCGGCAACGGTTAGCAAGGGTTTGAAGCCCTAATCAGGAAAAACTATCACTTTCAATTTTTTTTGTGTAAACAGATCCGATTTTCAGGATCTGTAAATTTTGTAAAAGGCTATAAAGCCCATGATTATTTTAATAAAAAAGGTTCAACTCCAGGGATTTGTAAGCCTGTTCTATTATCAAGCGTATCATCTAGTTTATTTGAAATACAAGCTCTTTTGTTGTGATTTGTTCAACCATCTTCTTTATCATTACTGTACTTACACCTGAATGTGCATTTAGGTGATTTCAAGTTGATTAATAGCTAATAGTTGTCATCCTATTGGTGAGTTTATGCGATTTGATTGATAAGTACCATCCTTGTCAGGATTTAGCCATTTGTATGCATGTGTTATGTGTGTGAGTCTGCTAGCCTGGTGAGTTCTCCATTCCTGCACCTTTTTGTCAAAATACTGAACAAGTTGTAACTAAAAGCCTTGTGATTGAGTGAGATTCATGCATGTCTTGAGAGTGGGAGGTTATATAGGTTATCTGGCTTGATTCATATCACAAAACCCAAAAACATTTTAAGTTACTAGGAATCCTCGAGCTACAACCTAGAGGAGTTTCCTGGAGTGATAACACTTTGATTTCGAGTTACTGAGTATATGAACATGAGAGTACATATCCATACATCATATACCCAATCTTGGTCATCAAACATACTCAGGAAAGCACAAGCACCACTCCAACAAGTGCACCATCACATGAGAGTATGGGGAATGGTGAAGTAGGAATGATAGAAGGGGAAGAAATATGAGAACTCGAACTGTATTAATATTCAACCATAAATTAAAACTCTTCATTCATATCCAAATTATAGGTATAAAATCCCTCTAAATTGGTTCACAAGCAAGGCAATGAACACTCATCATGCAATGGACAAGAAAAAGCTCTCCAAAATGCCAAAGTCCAATTAACAAATGATTAAAATCCATTCTCCTTCCTCATGACATCCTTTTATTAACTTCATAATGCCTCCTAAGGTTGAATTTCCATCTATGGGATTCCCCCAACACATCTTAGTCGTTTAGTAACTCCTATGACACTTGTCCTCTTCTTCATGCTCCCATGCTTTCCCCAATTCAAATGGTTTCCTATAACTCCCAAATGTGCCCTATTGGTGGATATTTTTAGCCCTGTCATGTAAAATATGTCATAGGTCTACAATCAGGTCTAAATTTGTCATATTTTTCATAGATTATTTCATCATTAGCTTTCATAGAGTGCATGGAATCTCCTTTTAAATGGCACGCATTGTCTTCTTAGTCTCTTCCTCTTCCATGGGAGTTACTCTCATTTACTAATTCAAATTATTTGGATGATTATATTCTATTTGACGCCACATCACCCCCCCCCCCCCAAGAACATTATATTCCCCATGGATTCGAATTTGGATGAAGGTCATGCCAAGTGTGGGGTGATTCTACCCACCCAAGGACTCCATGAGACTCCAAGTGTCTCTGTGAACCAATGCTACATTATTTTCTTAACATTTATTATTTATTTGACCCAATTTAATGTGAAAATAGTAAACTAAGGTCCTTTTGGGTCACATATCTCCCTTATTACAAAATATTATGCCTTTACCTCAACCTAGGGAACTAGTAGGTTGGAGAAACAGTTTTTGCAAATAGTCTTATTTGGATGGGGAAATAGCAAAAATAAACCAGGTTATCCCATCTAAGCTAAATATTGAATTAATTTAGCTCCAAAATTTACCCACTTTTGAGGGGATTTCAACTTGAATATTATTTTATGAAAAACGCTAAAATATTTAATTATGAATAATGAATAATATGAAATTATCTAAAATTGACACATGGTAGTGGTGAATATTAGGATAATGAGTTAAAAAATAAAATTAAAAAAAAAAGTAGCATTACCACCACATGGAAGGGTGGTGAATAATATAAAATATTTCAACTTTTAAAAAATAATAATTTGCATGAGAAGGTGAATTGCCAACCCATTCAAACCCTATAAATATAGAAAGGTCCCCATGGTATGAGGAAGGGAATACTAGAGAGTAAACATATGTTATTGAAATAGCTCTATATCCTTGAACTATATATCTAGGTTAGTTTAGCTCGTTGATTTAAATTTGAGTGGCATTGAGAGGAAGAGAAAAAATATATTCCTAAGATTTCATATGATCTCTTTGTTGTTTCATTTATGTGCATTTCATTTCAATTAACATTTTAGGTGACTAAACATTCGTATGGTGTCAATGGAAGTAAAAAAAATTATGCATGGATTAAATAAAAAGAATATGTTGTTGGATCTAACAAAAACCTATTTCTTTATTATTATATTATTTTCCTCATTTTATAGATTTATTCTTGAAATAAATAAAATAAAGTATTCAATGAGGGCGTGAAAGAAGGTTTATCAAAATTCTTATTTCTTGTTTTAATTTGTGCTTATGAAGGGAATTATGTCCATAGTATGTATTATCATTACTTATGGTATTTGAAAACATTAGATAGATAATTGTGAAATCATGAATGGTATTATGTTATTGTGGTTATAATGGCTACCTTCCATACCATGTGTTTGACAAATTGTGCAAACAACCCTTAGAGGTTTTAATTTTGTTGGGTTTAAGAAAATCAAGTCTTAATACCACTATGTTGTGTTTCACATCAAATTTAGGAGGCATCTATTCCTTAAGTGTTAGAATTTGATAGTTAAAAACCAAGATCACTAAAAGAAAAACAAAGCACAGAAACAAAACAATGTGGAGCTCATTTAACCATGACGATAAGACATCATTTCCCAACCATAGACAACGATATTGTATCCCACAAGCTCCCACCTACCAATAGAGATAAATCAATCATATATAGTAGTACATCCAAATAGTAGTAGCACAAACCCCAAGAAATACAAGAACATATTCTGCAAAGTGGAGAACCCTAGAAACACAATATCCTAGCTGTAGTAGTAAAATTCCTTAGCTAGAGAGAACTTGTTTGTTGTTTTTTTTTTCCAAATGAGGAGGCATCCCTCCTATTTTTACTAATTTCTGGGTAATTTTGACGAGGGGTGACCTAACTTCTTAACTCGAGCCAACTTGTAATTGTGCAACAACAAAAATTTATTTTAAATATTTATTTATTTATTCGTTGGGATGACTTGTGAGGTGATGTCTTACATAGCTCTACTACAACAACACTCCCTCTTAGTTAAGGAGGCATCATCAGTATTGTAAGCTGAAACTCATCTAGATATCAGCAGTACATCACAGTTATCTTGAACAATTCTATATCACAAGGAAGGGATTAAGAAACAATCTCAATTCATCAAGAAGTGTCTATCAATCAATCTTTGTGCATCAGTTCAATCTAGTTCATTAAAGAACATTCACTAGCTCCAAAACACTTCCCAGTACATCAAGAAGTCATATCTGCAAAAGCACATCCCTAAGAGCTCACAAGGACTATCACCACTAGTGATTCTTCACCACATCATGGGATACAACCTCCTCATAACATCTATAAGGACTAAAATCATATGAGGGATCACAAGGCACATAAATTGTATGTGATACTTTTATCATATTTGTCTGGGATACAACCCATAAATCTCCCAACCACAAGTGTTTCTATATTTGTATAGCAATCAACCTTGTTTCATGTTGGGTATACCACTATAGATCCTGTCCTTTTTCATATTGGATGCAATATTTTACAAAGCCAGCCATTTTTCATAGTGTATGTGATATTTTACAGAGCTAGTCATTTTTCATAATGGATGTAATATCATGTGTCTTCCACGGAGCTATCCCTATTTCATTTTGAATGTGAAAACCACTTCAATATCCCACATAGGTTCATATAGAACCAAAGGGATTTCACACAGAACCAACTACAATTCACAAGCAAATCCGTTCAAGCAAAACAAACTAGAGTTCACAAGGAACGCGATTCAAGAGGAACAAACTAGAGTTCAGAAGGAAATCAGTTCACACAAAACCAACTGGAGTTCATGAAGAACTTCATTTGTGTAACCAACTAGAGTTCACAAATAACTTGGTTAACATGACCAAATGGAGTTTGCAAATAACTCGGTTCATGTGACCAACTGGATTTCGCAAAGAACTCGGTTCATGTGACCAACTGGAGTTCACAATGAAATCGATTTATGTAACCAAATGGAGTTTGCAAAGAACTCAATTCTTGTGACCAAATGTGACTATTATTCTATCCCTAGGATTAGTGTCATATAGTCAAACATAGCCCTTGAAGACCTTGACTATTACTCCATCCCTAGGATGAGTCTCTAATAGTACTCTAAGGTCTTGGCCATCTCTCTATTCATGTGCATTTATGAAGCCATGTACCCTGACTCACTGATTTCAAAGCTATGCCTAACATAACTTACTAGTGTTGGAGTCAAGTATTCTGGCATGACTTACCCACTAAGCCACTGATTTGTGTACTGTGACTTGCTGGTTTTAGAGATATGTCTATCATAACTTACTAGCATCGAGTCTAGGTACTATTTCTTAGCTCACAAATTTCCAACCAAAACTCAAGAGTTCACATAATAGTTCATAGGTATTCACATCAAATTATCTCCCACAAATGTTCACCTAGAACTCAAGTGTTCACATGGGATCGTTGCCAAAGTTCACAGGTGTAGAATCATTGTCCATAAGTGCTCATCTATAACTCATGTGTTCACAAAGAATCAGCATCCATGTTCATAGTTGTTCACATGGAATCACTTATACGCAAGTGTTCACAAAGAACCATTCACTATTCCCAAATGTTCACATTTAATCACTTGTCCACAGGTGTCCACCTATAACTCAGGTGTTCACAAAGAATCACCATCATTGTTCCTCGTTTTTCACATAGGACAAAGAGTTCACGCATAACTCATCCTTCCCTCTCAATGAGGGATGTGATCATGCAAACAATATCTCACTCCATTACAGAGTGTCAGCAAGTAATGTAAGGTCCCATCCTGTATCACCATGATACTAGTGTGCATTCATATAATCTAATTAATACCTACACAAATGTCATCTAGAAGAGGCATCAAATATACTGAGGTAGATATTTCTATCCTATCCCATTCTAGATATGAAAAATAATAACAAATCATATCACTGAAATCATGTACCTTTGAAAGAGTATCAAGAGTCTAGTTTTCCCCCATATCAAGGTGTCCAAGAATCCTCCCTCTATGCTGGAGCATTATGCTCCATCTGTAGCTGAGCATCCTCCTCCCTTTATGGATCCTTCATAGATACTATGTAAGTATCCATCCTAGTGATGACTAGGTACACAAAGGATTCAGCAACTGTCTTGTATGGATCAAAACAATGCCATCAATTTATTCATGTAGTCATGTACTCACAATCATCATGCTTGATTTTCTCAGGATCTCAACTATTATATTCCTTAACATGGGATTACTTCATCAGGTTTCTACCACACTATCCATAAATAGGCCAGGATACTCATCTCAAGGACTAACTCCCTCTATCTCCTTAGAAATCAGATGAGTAACTATTGTCCTTCAGGATCCATCTCTCATGACTCTAAATTAGAAAGTGTCTACTTTCCATAATCATCGAAGAAGCGAACATCTCTAGTAGAGAACCTGACATCCTGTTGAATCCTTCTACTTCCCATCACCAATCTCTTGTTAGAATTTTGATGGTTATACAAGATCTAAAAACATTTAGCATCATAACATCATAACCATAAGAAAAGTACGAATTAGAGAAATACAAGCACATCCACACAAACAAACATAAATATTTATTTGGGGAAACCCTCATGGGGGAGAAAACCTAGCAAATATTACTCAATATATAATTCAACTAAGTATAGTGTGAAACCCTAAGAACAATAATAGAGTTCCCTTTTTGCGGCAGACTACTTCTTTCTCTACCTCTCTTGTGAAATGCTTGAGTGAAAGTGTGTGAGAATGAGAGAGGCACATCACCTATTTATATTGATTAGGTGAGTGACTTAATTTCCTAACTAGGTTGGTCAGGTTATCTATTAGGACCGACCTACCTAGGAAGACACAAAATACATTTATAAAATACATTTGTGGGTACTATTTCCCCTACTTACAATGGATTTTTTACCTCATGACTTTTAGATGACCAATTACGTCAAGGAAATCTCCAAACGGAGGAATAACATCTCTGAAGGAGGAATACAATAAAAGTACAAATACGATTTTCTTGGGGTGTTCCAGGGACTGTCTTCTCTCTGCGAATCCCATTGTGTGAACAGTAACTGTCAAACTCCTTGCAGCAGTACTTGCCTCCATTATCAGATCTAAGACATTTCAACCTTTTTCCTATCTCATTCTCAGCCAAATCTTTCCACTTCTTAAAAGTATCAAACACATCAGATTTATGTCTAATGCAATAAACCCAAGTTTTTCTAGTTGCATCATCAATAAAAGTAACATAATAACGAGAGCCACCAAGAGATTGTACCTGAGTTCGTCCCCATACATTTGTATGGACAAGCTCTAACTTTTCACTCTTCTTTTGTTTCCCAACCCTGAGAAATCTAACTCTCTTCTGTTTTCCATAAACACAGTTCTCACAAAATTCCAAAATTACCTGCTTCAGATCTGGAAGCAGTTTCCTTGAGTGGAGAATCTGCATCCCCTCCTCACTCATGTGGCCAAGCCTATGATTCCATAACGCTGCACCTGTTTCTGTGGAAGCTAAATAAATATAATAATTAGTATTATGAGGACATAAATATAACGTACCTATCCTATCTCCTTTTGCAATTACCATTGATCCTTTAGTGACCTTCCACCACGTTTTTCCAAACGTAGACAAACAACCGCCATCTCCCAATTTCCCTGTTGAGATCAGATTTATTTTCATAGCGGGAATGTGCCTTACATCCTTTAGCAACCAGTCATTTCCATTATTTAGCTTAATCCGTACCTTACCCTTTCCAACAATTTTACATGGTTCATCATCCCCCAATAACACATGCCCAAAATCACCTTGAACATAAGCATAAAAGAATTTCCTATGGGGTGTAGCATGACATGAAGCCCCTGAATCTACTACCCAGTAATCACTAGTATTATCTAATGCAAGAATCAAAGCATCTTGTAACACATCACCTGCTACATTAGCTTCCTAGGTAGTCTCTTGCTGCCTCTCACCTTTCTTCTTTGGTGCTCTGCAGTCTTTCTTTAGATGTCCTTTCTTACCACAGTTCCAGCACTCTATTTTTCTGAATCTAGACTTAGATCTTCCCTTTTTAGACTTGTCACGATTTCCTGGGCTCCTTCCTCTCTCATTTTGTCTCCTTCTACTCTCCATGGTCAACGCATTACCTGATGTCTCGCCTATGCTTTTCCTTCGCATTTCCTCACTAAGAATAACACTAACAACATCATCAAACTTAAGAGTGTTTGAACTAGGGACAGAGTTACTTATAGCCATGACCAAGCTATTCCAGCTTTCTAGCAATGAGCACAAGATTAGAAGAGCCCTAACCTCATCATCAAAGTTCACTTTTACAGAACTTAACTGACTGGTAAGTGTATTAAACTCATTTAAATGGTCAGCAACAGATCCACCTTTCGACATCTTCATATTAATAAACGCTTCATTAAAAATAGCTTGTTAGAAGCCGAGGGTTTTTCGTAGAGCTTACTCAATGCGCTCATCACAACCTCTGTTGTTTTTTCTTTCGAAATATTGAAGGCCACCGACGAAGCCAAGCACAGCCGTATTGTTCCTAGTGCCTTTCTATCAAGAACCTCCCATTCTTCATCCTTCATAGCCGTCGACTATTTTTCTTTTCCACCCAACGGCAGGTACAGATCTTTTTGGTACAGATAGTCCTCCATTTGCATCTTCCATAACTGATAGTTTTGGCCGTTAAATTTCTTGACCCTAAACTTTCCTTCTTCCACCATTGCTCCCACTCAAACCAAGAACCCTTCTTTCCTACGAGTTTACCAACCAAGTAGACCTTTTGGCTCTAATACCAATTGTTAGAAAACAGGACCGCAGAACAATAACAGATATACAGTTAAATCAATAAACAAGATGTAAAACACATTAAAACATTACAGAGAGACACAGATAT
Source organism: Pseudotsuga menziesii (assembly GCA_001517045.1). Taxonomy (NCBI): domain Eukaryota; kingdom Viridiplantae; phylum Streptophyta; class Pinopsida; order Pinales; family Pinaceae; genus Pseudotsuga; species Pseudotsuga menziesii. Next base: position 1,379,176 of record LPNX010140845.1, on the reverse strand, counting down.
AACGTGGTTCACCCAAACGATGGGCTACATCCACAAAAAAATTTGCCAGTCCTTTTATTACAGTCCAGAAAGATGAAGGGATACACCCTGCAACAAAACCGTTGCATTTCCTCTTCACACTCTCACAGTCTCTCTTCCAGTACAATACAATACCATATCCAGTCGATTTACAATGCACTTTTTTATAGGGGAAATACCACGGGAAAAATTCTAGGGTTAACCCAATACCATGGGTCTACAATACTATTGGCCAACACACATCCCAAAAAAAAAAAAATTCGGGGGCTATGCCCCCGAACCCCCTTTTTCAGGGCGCTTTCCTGAACCCCAAGGCAGGGGGAATGAGTGTTCAGTAATCCTGGGTTACAATCACAACTGAATAATATCTCTAGATCTAGAAGATTAGGCTCCACAACCAACACAAGCCTCAACTAATAAGTGTGGGCGTTAAAGTTTCCAGAAGGGATATTTAGGAGAATCCCTTTGAAATCGCAATTGAACCAACTGATTGGAGTTTAACAACTGTTGTGCATTGATGAAGGTGAAGTGGGACAAGTGTTCCACCCACCCCGAGAGTTCTTCCTACATTAGTATATAACTGACGGGATCTTTGAAGTTGAGGGAGGGTCACTGGGAAGATGGCACCACCATTTCTGCGTGTAGATGCGCCCTATGGACTGGATTCGAGCTAGGATGAAGAGAGAAACTATTATACCTAAACCTTATCACCATCATGTGATGATATCCTTAACTCCTATTTTTTCCCTTAATCCCAACACTTGGAGTGGAAACTTGCTCTATTTGTCAATTCTACTTGAAAAAACCTAGCACCACACTTACCCTGTGGCTGAAGAGTGGTACCTCCTTCAGCACCCCATGTATCCTATTATAGAAAAGTAGTGGCATCGCCTATGGTCTTTGGTCTTAAATTGGTTCTCATCTAAACCGCTCTGTCATAAGGGAACAAAACTGGTACCTTGGGTAAAATGGGAAAAAGAGAAGTTTCTCAAGGATTCTAGAACTTGAGCCTCGTGTCATCCCTTATCCCTATTATTATGGGTTAGTTTGAGCTTGAGATCCCCAATGGTAGGATCTTGGAGCCACCTCACCCACAATTCTCTCAACTATTCCTATCCATTGAGCCTTATAAATACAAGCTCATATCCATAGTTGAAGGGGAGAACTATAGAGGTATTTTTATGTTGTTGGATTGACTACCTAGTCCAAATCTTTGGAGAGCATAGAGAGAAAAGTTGGAGCTTATGGGGATGAAGTGTTTGTCTCGTAGAGGAGCTTGTCGACACTAAGGCAATGGTTGTAAGCCTCTCCATACATTCTTAATGCAAAGCTAATTTTCGTCCCACATTACTGTTGTTTTTATTTCACATGTATATGTTGTTAGATTCCTTAGTCACTAACATGGATATGTAGATGATTTTCTGGTAGCTTTGATGTTCTTATACGTTTGATATGTTTACAGGTACACAGGTTCATAATCGAAGTAGTATTCCAGGTGTCTACAATATTCAAGGAAGGTCTTCATCCTTTTCCATTCACTCATTTTTCTGGATCTGAACCATTCAGACTAGAGAAACTACTTTTGTCTGTAGAAGGTGCAATATTCCTAATAACAAATCTGGTGACTCTACTAGGGAATAGAGAAAATCTCAGTTGATCTAATCTTCCTCAGTCCTTGAACTCTTGTCTGAATCCAGGATCCATCTCCAACTCTCTTCAGTTAGATCTGCCATCTCACTTAGTAAATTTTGGTTTGAAACTTTTAGATCTGAACTATTTCGACTTTATATGCTCTTTTTTTTCTGTCAATTCATCAATTTTTTCCTTGATCTGATCAATTTCTAACTTGATTTTTTGTTCTCCTTGTGTTTTGGATCTATTCAAGTAATTGCACATGTGCTATTGGCAACAAGCAGTGCCACCACCTGAACTCTGTTAGCAATAAGCGATGTCACCACCTGAGTCCCGTTATCTAGAAGTGGTGCTCCTCCAAAACCGCTCTGTCAAGACCCCTCCAACCCGGTGCCAAGTAGGCCTTGTTCCATAACTAGTTTTTTATCATTTTGTGCAAAAATTTGAGTTTGTTTGCTTTCATCCCTACACTGTCAGGCTTATGTGTTAGAATCTAAATGCTCATGGTTGGAAATTCTATGGTAAAATATTGGTTTGATTGAAGAATTCAGAAGCTATATTAGGCTTGTTGATTATTCATTTGCTTCCATGCTTGTTGGTTGTCATTATGAAAGGAATTTTTTGAAATCTTAGGTTTCAGTTAGTTCTCTTTTCATTTCTTTTATAAAGACTGAAAGAAAAACCATTTGATTAGCATCTTGATTTCATTTTTTTTTCCATAGATGACTTCTTTTTGCTTTTAAAAAAGAATTTATTATTATTATTGAGATTAGTTCATTATCATTATTGAGGATAAGGCATTGGATCTATGATTAGCCTCACAAGCTTTCAGGGTCTCTGTGTTCTTTTGTCTCTCTTGCATTAGTACTATCTCACCAAAAGAAAAAATAGTGTAGTTTTAAGTTAGATCTATCTATGTTTCAAGAAAAATCGAAAAAATAGAATGCATATGCATGTAGAGTGCTTGTTGTTTTTCTTTTAGGAAAAGAGACTCCTACCGTTTTGATTGCTTTCAAAAAGAAAAAATGAGTTTGGAATGTGTTGCTTGTCTTTGATTTTGATTTGTTCAAAGTACTTATTTGGGAATTTTTGGTTTTTAAAACGAAAAGAAAATACTCTCTTTCCCTCCCATAGGTAGGCATACCACGAATGGTAAAGTGAAATATTTGCATCTACATTCTCCATGGTTTTACTTTTTCTATCAAAATTCCATGAATTCACCTAATCGTCCACTTTAAAATTAATGGTAGTTATAGGCTAAAATTTACAGAGCAATTTGAGTGATAGGCTAGAGACGTGTTCAGGCGTTATTAAGCGTAGGAATTGTCATTACTCGTCTGCCTTACATCCTGGGACTCACGTAATTCTTCCACGTACTGTCAGTATATCAAACAACCTTTCACGTACCCTTGAGGTATGTAGAAAGGTACTTCACATACTCGATTGTATATAGGAAGGCCCCTTGTGAATGTTTATGCATTAGACATCACTACTACCGATTTGAACTCCCACGTACCTTGCGTATATCGGGAGACCCCACTAGGATACCTTATCTATAGGATACCTTGGATTCATACACTGAAAACAACATTCGGGGAGATTACTATGCATGTACCCTTGAGGTATATCATGAGTGGCACCTTCTTGACAATCCTGGTGAGAGAACTAACTATCTGAACTCCTCCTGTCATTTAAGTTTGCTTGTTTGGCCTATAGCTTGAGTAGGGAAATTTTTTGGTGTGTTTTCTAGTTTTGAGACCCTAGGTTAGATAGGAACAGTACAAACTGGCTAAGTTAAGACAATCCAGAAGAGTACAAGGCTTGCCACCTAATTTTATTCATGTTTCAAGAGAAAATCCTATGGAAGCTATCGACCAAGGAGCTGCTACCAACTCCCAAGTGGCAAAAAATGTGGTTGCAGAAAGTGGAGATCCATATCCTTTGCACTTGCCTCCCTTGGTCCAACAACCTTCTCGGGGTAATACTTCATTCCATTCTCCCATAGAAGGTCATGTTGATGATACTACCCATCCAGATTATGGTCCCAATGCTCCATTTTGGGATACCTCTATAGGATAAGCCATTGCCTCATTTGGCACTCATTTAAACTTTTCTAAAGAAGTTTCACCAAATGAAGATTAACATAGACAATACCAGGAAGCTATTCTTCGTGCACAAGAAATTGAGAAGAAAATAGATAACATATTGGGCACACCACCACCTCGTTCCGTAGTTGGTCCCGTGGGATATCGTTCACTTGATGATTCTATGAGACCCATCAAACGGATTCTATATCGCACTATGAATCCACATAATCCAGGTCAAACTACTAACCCCACCACCTCCCATATTATGTTTGTTCCCAATCCTCCCGGGTCTTCTGCACCTGGGGCTCAACATCCAATTCCTATTTCATCAATACCTTCTAGTGTCGGGGGGAAACCCTCGACGTGACCTACGTTATCTGTCACCAAAATTGTACCTAGTCATAGACAGACCTCTAGTATAGAAAAATCTATAGTTTATCTCCCTCCTACCCACACAAATGTGGTTAACCCCCCATCTAGTTCAGGTCAGACCTTGGGGGCACAACCTGTAACCCATCAAGCCTCTTGGGGGTATGGTTACATAGCAAATCAAGTACCTGTAGGAAACATTAATTATCAACCCAACCCTATCGGAATGCCTTATGCTGGAATTCCATATCCTAGTAATACTTTCATGCCATGGGGGCAACCTAACTGGTCCTACATGCCAACTATGGGGGGGATACCTATACATACTGTGGGGGGGTGCTGAAGGACCACCTTATGGAGGTCATCCCCCTGGGGGGCCTAATGGTTTTGGAGGGCCTAGTGGCTTTCCTCCTTATGGTCCTATTGGTCCTGGGGGGCCTAGTGGCTTCCCTCCTAATGATCCCGGAGGGTCTTGTGGCCCTCCTCCTATTGGTTCGAGGCTCTAGAGGTCTACCTCTCATGGGTCCTGGAGGGTCTGGTGGTCCTCCTCTTGGTGTTCCAGGTGGTCCTGGAGGTCCCAATGGTCCTGGTGGTCCTAGAGGCCCTAGTGGTCCTCCTCCCAGAGGCCTCGATGGTCCTAACGATCCTGATCCTGGAATATAACCCCCTGCGGGTGGATCTTTCGGTGGTTCTTCATCACAACAACCTTTCTATCAGTCTACTTACAGTCCTACTAGTACTTATATGCCCTATCAATATTACTAGTATGTGCAACCTAATCCTCAGTTACCTTTCCTATAAACCTTGGACTTGCCTGATTTGTCAAAGTTGATTAATGATCCCAATCGACATAACCCCTCATGGCCTCCCATTCCGGTAAAGTTACCATCAGACATTCCAAAATTCGATGGGAAGTAAGGAGATGATCCAAAAAACCATGTCATGACATTCCATTTGTGGTGTTCTTCAAACTCCCTTATGGATGATTTAGTTCGTTTAAGACTCTTTCAGCGAACTTTGACCAATACAGCCGCAAAATGGTACTTTGAACTTCTGCAACATTCGTTTGTGGATTTTGGCTCGTTGGCAACTATGTTTCTTACACACTTTCAGCTTCCTATCCGTTATGAAATGGGCACTAATCTCTTAACTCATCTACGATAGAACACCTCCACCCACATATCCGATCATATCCATGAGTGGAGAAGGTGGAGAAGACTTATTAAGGCTCCTATCTCGGACCAGTTGTTAGCTGATTGGTTTACTAAGTCTTTGTTGCCTCCAATTTCCCGATATGTGGCTATGGGCGGTGCTGTTACTGAAGAGCAAGCCATTAGTCGAGCACAATATCTGGACTTGGTCTATTCCCAGTCCAAAGCTTTGTATGACTTGATCCCTCAAGCTCCTCGCCCAAGCACCGATCCTGCAAAGCCACCAGCATAAACCCCTATTGATCATATTTTTGGTTCAATCCAGTCCCCATCAGTAGCAAAACCTGCCAAGCAACCCTAGAATTCCACCCCTACTCCTTCAACTCCCAAGGTTTCTGCTGAGGTCAATTCCATTCAGAGTATTCAAACGCCTGGAAACAATAAAAATAAGGTAAAGTTAAAAACAAAAAACCTGGAAACCAATAGGAGAATCCAAAACCAACCACCAACAACAATGATAAAGGGAAAAGAAAAGCAAAATATCCATGTCTACTATGTGGAGGTGACCATTTCGCAAAAGAGTGTCCTCATCTAGACAAAATCACCCAATTTTTGAAAACTAATCCTGCACCCGTAATTCTCACGGATCCTTTTCCCTCTCAACAACAACTGATAGACCACATGTCTAATCAGGTAAACCTAGTTCTTCAGAGGAAATTAGCATGATGTCCTCGTATACTATTAGTTTTTAAACTCAAAGTCAGATTTATGACAAACCTGCAGACAAGAAAGAAGACAATTCTTCTTCAGGAAAAGCTCCCTCTACTAGTTCTCCCGAATCCTCGTCTATTGTTCCCCTAACCATCGAGAATCCTAATCTCGACAAGGTTTTGCATCCACCCAAGAGTACTCTTAGGAAGGCTATTTTTAACCCTAATGCCCAAGTTGCTCAATTTTATAATGTAGTTGAAGATCTTGCTTAGGCACCATGTGCAATGTCCACCTTGGAAGTACTTCAAAGTTGTCCTACACAATGCAAAAACTTGTTAACTGCATTAGGAGATTTAGACCTAGACAATACTAATTTCATTCATTTCAATGTCGAGAACTATAAGTCTAGACTACCTCACAAACTCACTTTCCAAATCATTACAAAAGTAGTCAGAAAGAAGGTCATTAGAACTGTCTTAGATGAGGGAGCTTCAACTTCGGTTTTGTCCTTCTCTTGTTGGAAAGCTATTGGCTCTCCCAAGCTTGTAACATCACCTACAACTCTGAAAGCCTTTGATGGATGAGGTTTCCATCCCCATGGTCTCATACCAGCCCTTTCAGTCGAGCTTGCGGGCAAAGTTGTTTCTATTCAAGTGGAAGTAGTAGACGCCCTGTTAGATTACAACCTCCTTCTAGGAAGAAATTGGTTTTACGCCATGACTATTGTAGCTTCAACGGTATTTCGAACTGTCCAATTTCTGCATCTAGGGAGAATTGTCACCATTGACCAGCTTTATTTATGTACACTAGATGTTACTACCTATACGGCTAATAACATCCCTATGTTAGGCCAGTCCCCCCCTCCTTACCAATCGATTGGGGTAGGCATTTTAAAGGATTCATCCCTTATGGGGATTTTTCCGTCCACTCCTCCTAACATAGACACAGCAACAGTAAATATGATTTTGTAATTTGATTATGATCCAAAAGAAAAACAAATTGTTGAGTCCACCTCGTTGAGTCTGCATGAAGAAATGTACAACGTTATTTAAACCCTTTCCAATGACCACACTGATGAACTTCATCTGGTGGCTTCAAACCCTTACCACCTGCCCTACTAGTTAGAACCCTCTCTTCCTATTCTGGATTATCTCTCTAAGTCTTTTCCTTTTGATGAGTCCATTATGGAGATCATGAGTACGAATGAGCCTATCTAGGAGGATCATCATCATAGATCCTCGTTCCTCCCCAACACCAGTTCGGTAGACCATGAATTTGCATCCCTTTTTTCCACTGATATTGTCAACACACCTCAAACTCCTATATTGTTGCAAGACACAGATTCTGAAGGAAACCTATGCAATATTACTCAAACAAATCCAATTGACATATCAGCCACGCCCGGTACCCTTGAGCATGTTCATGTTGGGTAGAACTGCTTGGCAGAATAATCTGAAGCATATAGGGCACTTTTCAAAGAATTCTGTGATATTTTTGCCTGGTCTTATGAAGAAATGTCGGGGATAGACCCATCCATTGTGGTCCATGAAATAACAACCTATCCCACTACTAAACCTGTTAGGAAAAAACTAAGGCAAGTCCATCCATGAAAAGCCGTAGCTATCAAAGCTCAAATAGAGAAACTTCTCAAAGCAGGGTTTATTTATCCCATACCCCTAATGGAATGGGTATCGAACGTCATCCCTGTCAATAAAAAGCAGGGCACCATTAGAGTCTACATCGATTTCAGATATTTGAATAAATCTTGTCCCAAAGACAACTTTCCTACTCCGCATATCGACCAAATTATCAACAACTGTGCCGGAAGTGTCATCTTCTCATTTATGGATGGATTTTTGAGTTATAATCAGATTGAGATTTTACCCATCGATCAGCACAAGACGACATTAATTTTCCCATGGGGAACCTTTGCATATAGGAAGTTACCATTTGGCCTAAAAAACACTGGAGCTACTTTCCAGCATGCTATGTCCTATGCGTTTCACGATATAAAACATATTGTTGAACTATACCTTGACAACCTCCCTGCTCATTCACAACGACGGGAGGACCACCCTGGTCATCTTAGAGACATTTTTATGAGATGTTGTCATTATAATATACGGCTCAATACTCATAAATGTGTTTTCTGCGTTGAGACATGATGCCTATTAGGTTTTGTGGTTTCTAAGGATGGCATCTGGATAGATCCATTGAAAATTGTCGTTATTTTAGCTCTACCAACCCCAACGAACCTTTTAGAACTCCAAAGTTTGCAAGGGAAGGCAAACTTTCTCCGTCGTTTTGTGTGCAATTTTGCAGAGAAAACACATGGTTACATGCATTTCCTTAGCAAAGACACTTTGTTCTATTGGGATGACCAAGCCCAACGACCCTTTGATAATCTCAAACACGGTCTGACTCATTCACTCGTGATACGCCCCCAAGATTATTCAAAGGATTTTCTCTTATATATTGTTGCCTCCACTACTACCATCGCTATGGTTTTGGTGTAGGAAAATCCCGACGATCAGGAGCACGTGATCTACTATGATAGTAAGAATCTTATGGATTCTGAAACCCGAAATTCACGCATGGAGAAATTATCATTGGCCACGGTCATTGCTGTTCAAAAATTTCGTCACTACATTTTGCTCTGCACAACCACCATATTGGAAAACCAGAACCCTATGTATTACATCCGGACTCGTCAAGTGCTCAGGGGCAAGTACTTCCAATGGATAGTCATACTACAAAAGTTTGATCTAGAATTTGCCAAAGCCACATCAAATAAATCCTTAATATTTTTCGATCTCATGTGTGATATTCCTTGTGCATCGACATAATCTGAGCCCAGTGATTCATTCCCAGATGAATTCTTGTTCCTAATAAGCACTACTAGCCCATAGTATGGATATTTTCTCATTTATTTCCAAACACAAAGATTTCAGCCAAATCTATCCCATGATGATCGCCGCTGTATTCATCACCACAAAAAATACTACCTCATCTTGAATGACACTTTGTATAGACATGGTATCAATTTCATTCTCCAGTGATGCCTTACCCACGAGGAAGCTAAACAAGTCTTGAATGATTACCACTCTGGAGCATGTGGCGGTCATTTATCTTGGATGGCTATAGCCAAGAAAATCCTTCGCGCTGGCTATTTCTAGCCTTCAGTATTTAAAGATTGTCATGAGGCTATTAAGAAATGCCCACCCTGTCAACATTTTTATCCGAAAAAGCGCACTCATCCTGCTCCGCTACACCCCATCATTGTCGTTGGCCCTTTTTCCAAATGGGGGATTGATTATATGCATTGTAAGCCTACCTTAGCTGGGGGGCATAGTTACATCATCATAGCCGTTGACTATTTTATAAAGTGGGCTGAGGCCATGCCTACATATGCAGAGGATAGTAAGACTATCGCTCTCTTCCTGTTCAATCATGTGATAGCGAGATTCGGAGTCCCGCAGTCCATAGTTATTGATCACGGATCACATTTCCGTAATCAAATGATGGAGGAACAAAGTGCCAAGCTAGGGTTTTTTCATGAAAACTCTACGCCCTATTATCTGCAAGCTAATGGTCAGGTCGAGGCCATTACCAAAGTTTTTAAAATGATGCTTCATCGGAAGGTTGGAGACCATAAATCCAACTGGCTCCACATCCTTTTCTCCACTCTTTGGGCATACAGGACTTCACTGAAAACGGCTGTTGGTTTCACACCTTTCCAACTTGTCTATGGACTCAAGTCTGTCTTGCCGATTCAATGTCAGATCCCATCCTTTAAACTTGGTGTCGAACTTCTCCCAGACACTTCCGCAGAGGAAGAGAGATTTTTATACTTGAACAACCTTCACGAAAATAGAAGAGATGCTACCTTAGCTAATGAGGCACACAAGAAACGCGTCAAGGCGCAGTATGATAAGTATGTCCAACCTGATGCCTTTAACGAGGGTTACCTAGTTTTGACTTATGATCAGAGATATGAAAAACTAGGGAAAGGGAAGTTCAAATCCATGTGGTATGGTCCTTTTTTTATTTCCAAAGTTTTAAAGAAAGGGGACTACAAGCTCGTGGAATATGATGGAATCCCCTTAGGACAACCTCGCAATCAGTTGTACCTAAAAAGGTACTATGCCTAGATCTCTCTTGTATAGTATCTTGTATATATGTATATTACTTGAGTTTCAGTGTGCTTAAGTATTTTCAATATGGTTTTGAGTTTAGTGTCTGTATCTGTTTATACCATGTTTTGGTCATACAGAGTAGATGGATTTCTACAGCTTCGCTAATGGTCCTTGCCGCCACACCTTGAATCTCGCCTCAGCTACTTGGGTTCTCTATTCCCTAGCTTACAATTTGGTCATTTCAGGAGCGGTTTGTATTGGTCCCTCTACCAACAATATCGTCGAGTATCGAGCAGTCATAGGTCTTCTGACTGAAGCTACCTCCCAAGATGTTCACAACTTGGTAGTCTTGATGGACTCACAACTTGTGGTTTTTCATCTAAACCATGTCTATACCATTAGGAATCCTATGCTTATCCATCTCTTTCGGAGGGTACGTTTGTTAGAAAGGTCATTTGAAACTATCATCTATAGGCATATCCCTAGGGAACATAACGTAGTTGTTGACTCATTGGCTAATTACATCCTGAATTGGAATATTTCCCATTCATGACATGAAAATCAAACATGGTTCATTGTAAATAAAATATAAAAGACACATAAAACTCATGTAAAATACATTCACCATTTGAGACGTATAAACACCAAGTAGAAGTCTGTATATATATATATATATGTGAACATGTTTTACAAAAAATAGGTCACGAGACCTCATCTGAAGCACATAGGCTTTCAAGTAAAAAATAACCATACAAAAGTCCTAAAGCTATCAGCTTTCAGTGGATACATCATGCACTCATCATCTAATGATGCTCATGGTAACACATCACTGCCTGGGCTACTCTATGTAGCAGTCTTCTAAAGCGACCCGATACTCGGCGTTGTAGGCCTTTGATACCTCAGTGGGAGGTCATCGATAGAAGAATCCGGGATGTCTAGTTTCAACCTCTCTAGGTTCTCCTCTAACTCCCCTGTCACATCGTTGCCCTGTGGTACAAAATGGGCTCCGGCTCGCCTGTCCAATGGGGAGGCTCCCCTAGGTTGTGCTGCTCCGATGTCTGCATGAAAACATTCAAGTCTCGTTACTAAACATAAAAAACATAAAAACACTATTTCCATTTTAGGCTCTTTTGTTTCTTACCGATATCACACCACTGTCCACCAGGTGGGAGCGGTAGGTCAGGGTCACCACTGAAGTCAGTTCCTGCATATGCATAGTCCTTGACCATGAGGAGATGATCTCCCAACCATCGAAAGAACAGGTCATCAAACTTTACCTTGCCTCTACCCACTCCAGTATGGGCCATAATTTGGACCCACCTCTGCATGCGAGGGTCTCGTTCCCTCAACTCTGTAAAGACCACTTGGGGTCTCATCTGTGGAACCCTCTCGAAAAAGAAGCAAGCTAGAATGGAACCGAAACCAAATTGCTTCAGCTACCCCTGCCAACACTTGGTCATCTTCAAGGGGGATTGGATACCTGTGTAGAGTTTTAGTTCTCGACGCGTTTCGGACTGCATAGTTGAGTCCATCTTCAGGAGAAAACATATCTCAATTAAAAGCTGCACGAATTTTTACATTATTTATATTGCTGTGTTATGATCTTCAATTTAATTTTTTGAGAGCCGACTTTAATTCATTAATGTGTCAATGTACAACTAAATTTTATTAATTAAATAATATTTTTAATTTGTCTAAAATCCTATAGTATTTTATAGTAAATAAATTTCAAAGAACAATTTTTAAAAATTTTTAATTTTTAATTTTTAATTTTTAATTTTTAAAATTTTTAATTTTTAAATTTTTAGGGAAATTTTAGAAATTTTTATTTTCAATTTTTAAATTTAAAAAAAAAAAAATTTATAATTTTTTAAATTTTTTAATTCAATTTTTCACTAATTATATTTATGTGTCAGCATTTCATTTAGGGTTAGGGTTCTTGCACATTGTTCACTAATTATATTTATGTGTTAGCATTTTTAATTTTTAGGGAAATTTTAAAAAATTTTATTTTCAATTTTTAATTTTTAGGAAAATTTTAAAAAAAATTTTAAAATTTTTTAATTTCAATTTTTCAATTTTTAATTTTTATTTTTAAATTTTTAATTTTTATTTTTATTTTTAATTTCTCTGTTTTGTAGGGAGTGAATGATCGGTTTCCATGAGTCGCAAAGGGTAAGGCCATCATCTCTATTGAAGTTTCTTGGGTGTTTCTCAATCTCAATTGCTTCCCGTATGCGTCTCTTGTTGTAATTCTCCTCAATTGCTAAGACTCTTGCTTCTTCAATGCATACATAGTGGTTAGTCTTTGATGAGTGCTCAGCTACTGCTGATTTCTTAATTCTTCCATGGGTAACATCTGCACAATGCTCCTTTAACCTTATCTGAATTGAGTGTCCTGTCTCACCTATGTATACGTCTTCACATGAGCATGGAAACGAATAAACACCTTTCCTTAGTTTTGGGTTGATGGGGTCTTTTGCTTTGTCTAGCAAATTTCAGGCTCGTAAAATCTCTCATCATGAAAAGAGACCTAGTGGAGTCTTCTTTAAACTCTTTTCGGGCTCCTTAAATACGGAAATATTTTCGAGTGATCTTGTCTCCTTCACTCTCGTTAAAGCATTTGAAGAGTCATTCATTTGACGGTAGGTTATCACTTTTTTGGCTCAGGTGAACTATTTTACGAAAAAGGACCCTATGGAGTCTTCTTCCGTGGTCATTCAGATTCTATAAACATGAACGATACCTAGTTTTCTTTCATTTGAATTGTTAAATTAAACATTGAGAGACCCTCTTTTGGGAACGAACCCCTCCTCTCTCAAGTTTGTAAAACATATGAGTTTGGACTTGTATTTAGACGAGCTATAATGAGTGTTTGTTACCCTCTTTGAACTTGTAAAACCAAAAAGAGGCACTCATCAACCATGATGGAGAAAATGGGAAGGGAATCATTTTGCAAATAAATGGCACTAGTTTGTCATTACCTTTGAACATGGCACTTGTCTGCATATCATTTCAGTCAATTGAGTATTTAGCTGATCTCCATGATGATCCACTTTCATGAGTCATGTCACTCCTTTGAGTCTTTCAAAAGAATGCATTTCCTGCCGTCGTACTATGTGTTTGTCTGGTTTAGTCATGCTGCCAAGTCTTTTGTCGTGTCACCCGATGTTCAAAGGGAAGTTGAAGAAGTTTTACCTCTACAGTCAAAGCAATCTCTGTGTCAGTACTTTTGAGTCAGTTTATGGTTACCTTATTCACATCATTCTAGAACTATGTTCTGAGTTTCGTGTCATCGATGTGGGACTCATCATGGCCCTCCTTCGATGAGACTATTCTCGTCGACATTAGCTCATCATCCAGGAAATAGTATTAGAAACAAAACTTAGTCCTTGAGATCGGTATGCCTTAATGACAGAGTCTCTCGCTCTTGACATAGGTTCACATTATTGACCTTTTATCGACAGAATCAACTGGGTGTTCGACATCAAGACATCTATTCACACACAGTAGATTGTACTAGGGTACCTTGGGAATCATTGACATCAATGGTGATCTCCCTTGCACTTGTTAACGGTTCACATCATTGGCTGGTAATCAAGTGGTTTCTACCATGTTCAACTTCAAATAATTGTAATCACATGGATAGAATCGTACTTTGTGGAAGACAAGAGGAAGACCCTGGGTAGTTGTTTAGCGTTCATTACTTTCCCTAGGTTGCGATGGAGTTTTGTATATCTAGCATGGATCCACATTTGTATGGTTGTTGCTATGCTAAAATTTGCGTCTGTATGACATAGATCTACGTTGTATGTCTGGTAGCTATGTCCAAGTTTGAGTCCTCTATCACATGGATCTACGATGTATTCTAGTAGCCATGCTTTTTTATTCCTCTCATGGATATGCTTTGTATTGGTTCGCAACCATGATTTGGTTACATTTGTCTATGATTCAAAAGCATTGATGTACTATAGATGCCTACTTGGCGACATTCTCTGACCAAGCTGACATTTTCACCTCGAAGTGACAACTTGTTCTCTCAAAGCTCTCACTGATCGTATCCCTCTAAGTCTCATGCTTTGGGGGGCATTTTGTTATACCTAAATCCTTTCACCATCATGTGATGAGATCTTTAACTCCTATGTTTTTCCTTAATCCCAACACTTGGAGTGGAAACATGCTCTGTTTGTCAATTCTACTTGAAAAAACCTAGCACCACACTTACCCTGTGGCTGATGAGCAGTACCTCCTTCAGCACCACCTGTATCCTGTTATAGAAAAACAGTGCCATTGCGTATGGTCTTTGGTATTAAAGCAGTTCTCATCTAAACTGCTCTGTCATAAGGGAACAAAAGCGGTACCCTAGGTAAAATGGAAAAAAGAGAAGTTTCTCGAGGCTTCTAGAACTTGAGCCTCATGTCCTCCCTTATCCCTATCATTATGGGTTAGTTTGACCTCGAGATCCCCCATGGTAGGATCTTGGAGCCACCTCACCCACAATTCTCTCAACTATTCCTATCCATTGAGCCTTATGAATACAAGCTCATATCCATAGTTGAAGGGGAGAACTATAGAGGTATTGTTATGTTGTTGGATTGACTACCTAGTCCAAATCATTGAAGATCATAGAGAGAAAAGTTGGAGCTTATGGGGATGAAGTGTTTGTCTCGTGGAGGAGCTTGTCGACACTAAGGCAATGGTTGTAAGCTTCTACATACATTCTTAATGCAAAGTTGATTTCCGTCCCACATTACTGTTGTTTTGATTTCACATGTATATGTTGTTAGATTCCTTAGTCACTAGCATGGATATGTAGATGATTTTCTAGTAGTTTTGATGTGCTTGTACTTTTGATATGTTTGCAGGTACACAGGTTCATAACTGACACAGTATTCCAGGTGTCTACAGCATTCAGGTAAGGTCTTCATCCTTTGTCATTTACTCATTTGTTCTGGATCTAAACCATTCAGACCAGAGGAACAGCTTCTATTCGTAGAAGGTGCAATATTCCTGATAACAGAAACCAGTGTATATACTTCTCAACCATCTGATCAGAATGACCGTGACTTGTTTCTCCTTATTGCATTATTGACTACAACAGAAGATTGTGTTCTACCCTCTCCCAAGCCAGGGATTCGCCTTCATGATGAAGTCATTGAAGGGAAGCTCAAATCGGAGGATGGTTCCTTCTGCGTAATAAAATTTACCTCTAAACCAGGCTCAGATTGTAGTCTGTGTCTTATTATCCTGGAAATTCGAGGTATGTAGGAGATCCAAACTCTGAGTTTTTATTTTCCCCAAACTATATGCAATCGTTTTGCCTTTGAAATCAAAACGACTGCATGAGATCTAGACTATGTATATGATCCAAACTCTGAGTTTTATTTTCCCAAACTATGTGCAATCGTTTCCCCATTGAGAGCAATAATATGGGATCTAAACTATATAAATATTTCCCAAGCACTACGCTAAGTCATTTTCCTTGAATGCATTTGAAAGTCCTCACGGGTTGCCAAGAATAATGTCTGCGTTAAAATGTGAAAGATGTTGAGACAAATTCTTATCACCAAACATACTGAACCTGAAGTAAAATGGGTGAACAAGGTTGGATTATGTACTACTTAAAACTTTCCTCTTATACTAAGAAACCACACTACTAAGGATGTTTCTATGCCATCCAAATCACACAGTGCTTATAACAGGCCTCATCCACACCCACCCTGGGGATTTTGAACCCACGTCTCAGCCTTAATACAAGTTTGATCACCTAGCAACTTGCGGCGAGGCCACCCAACTGTGGTCATATTATACTTCTAGTTTGTCCTTCTATGATTTCTGTATTGACCCACTTCTGATTCGTAGTGGAAAGGCGTATTTCGTTGTGCTTTTGCAGGCCATGATTTCGTAGATATGGAATTTGACAATTTGAAAAGTCTCATCTTGTCATCTGTCTGATAGCAGTTTGAGTCTAGATCATACTCTCTTGACGAGCGATCATAATCGCTTAGAAAAATACTTGATCTGCATCTAGAATATGTAGATATGTTTAATAATCTTGATTAATGCTTTAGGAAGCAAAGTCCTTCTCATAGTTTTCTTTTAGTATGCCATTAACGTTTGTTTTTAGTTTATGATATCGTATTGTATTTATTTCCTCCCGTAGGGACCTCATGACTTTTGACATTTGGAGAATACATGTTTCACTTGATTCCTTTTTGTCCCCAATGGGTTCTTGTCTATTCATAACTGTGGAACTCAAATTAGTTTGAAAAACATTTAAGTCTCAACTATCACACCTTACAGTATACTAACACGAGCAAAATTGTCTGTAGAATAATATTTTGTTTGAATGTCAATATAGCATGGTGCTCGCACCTACCTTGTTGTGTAGGTAAATCCAGACTTGGGAACGATAAAAGTGATTATATTATAAGATTCCAAGCTAGTGTTAAAATTCTCCTTGAGAGAGTTATATTCCATTGTTAAATGGTAGGTTTTTATTTTATTCTTATATTTACAATGTATCGAATATATAATTATGTGGATAGTATTATCTATCTGCTTATGACAATCAAAGTATGCAAGTTAGGAGTGGCCATTTCGAAGGAATGTTATCCTTTCATTTATGGTTAGTAAGATCTTATTAATATTTGTTATGAAAAACTGGGTATTAAACAAGAGTCTACTAATTTCGGTTTATGTACAAGGATTTATTCTTGTGGAGATTTTTTTTACAAGTATTTTATTATTGTGGGAAATTGTTATATCTTAAAGAGTATTTTCTTTTTAGAATAGTATTTTAGTAAAGTCTACTTAGTACTTTTAAGAGATTGTTTTCCATGTTTAGGCAACCATCTTTAATGACCTTCCACTAGAGATTCTAATTGGAGAGGAACTTATAATCAAGATTATAATGTTGTAACTGATGGTCAAGGGTAGGTCTTAATAAAAAATGCATTGATGCGTTTGCTTTTATATAAATCATTGTCTGCGTTTATGAATTTATGTTTATAGATTTTGGATATATTAGTTTATGAATATAATTTATGATCTCATAGTTGATAGGTGGTAGAACCATGCATGCGATATGTGAAATTCATGTATGAAGATATTGATATCAGCATTGTCGGTATTGGTCTACGGTGGTTTCCTTTGTGTGCGATTGTGCTTATTATGATTTACCATGTGCCTACGATTTACTAAAAATCAGACCATGTGTTTTAGTAGTTTCTAGTGCTGCAGGTTGGTCCTAGTATGCTTCTAGTATTTTAGTAGTTTCTAGTATTTTAGTAGTTTCCAGTGCTGCAGGTTGGTACTAATATGCTTTTGGATTAGTATTAGTTATTTTTATATATTCGTTAAAGAGTATAGACCAGGAGTGACCTCTTGTACTTTTGGAATATGTTTATGTGAAAAGGTTTTCTATTTAAAATGGAAAAACCTTTAAAAGAAGGAAAATAGTAATTGGCGAGTGTTCTCGGTGGAAGATATTGGCAGTGGATGTGCCACAAAATTGTAAAGATTCTCTTGATAAAATAATATAAAGACTAACAAGCTTTGGTAGACGTAGCCTCATGGATGGGGTGAACCACGTATATGATGTCTCTTTTGTTATTCTATGTTTTATGTTTGTATATACTCATGTTCATGATGGTATTTAATGTATGGATGATGCACAATAAATTCTTATGATACATTATCTTTATGGTACAATGGTCTATGAAAAATACTCGCAAGTATACAGCTAAAGGTATATATTTCGTGGACAAAATCTATTTGGATAGTTTAATGATTCAATACCTCTTGTTTAACATTTTTATTTATAGCCAAGCAATTAATAATTTGCAAGATCTTACTACCATGGCATTAGATTAGGGTAAAGTGTTAGTAATTTTTCCAATGTGAGAAATATGAAGTATGGCCAAAGAGTTAAGATAAACTAATGAGAACTTGTGATGTTAGTCTTCTAATGTATGTATTAGTTTTTACAATTATGTGAATTCACATTCTCAAGAGATTAACATGGTTGACTTGTTAGTTATAGTAAATAAAAAAAAATCACCCCATTTTATCAGAAGTTACAATGAGGAAATCCGGGTATGTTACAACTAGGAAGGTATTCTTCATCAACAACAAGCACCACCAAAGTTGTACATATAATTGGTGACTCTCTGTATGTCATAGCAATTTTGGGAACAAAATCATACAACTTCATCGTCAATCTGGATCTGCAGTATCATCAACCTCATCATCAGGTTGTGGATACTGAGACATCATCTACAACATTAGTATTTGAATACTAGATCATCTTCTACAACAGTAGTATGTGAGTATTGGATCATCTTTTGCAACATTATTACGTGTGTAATGGATCATCTTCAACAACATCAGTATGTGAATACTAGATCATCTTCTACAACATTAGTATGTGAATATCGAATCATCTTCTGCAACATTAGTGTGTGAATACTGATTCACCATATACAACATCAATATCTGAATACTAGATCATCTTCTGCAACATTAGTATGTGGATACGGAATCATCTTCTGCAACATCAGTATGTGGATACTGAACCATCTTCTATGAGTAGTGGATCATTATTCTATAACATTAGTATGTGAATATTGAATCTTCTTCTACAATATCAGTAAGTGGAAATTGAATCTTCTTCTGCAATATCAGTATGTGGATACTAAATATTCTTCTGTAACATCAGTATGTGGATACTGAATCTTCTTCTACAACATCAGTATGTGGATATTGAACCTTCTTCTGCAACATCAATATGTGGATATTGAACCTTCTTCTGCAACATCAATACGTGGATATCGAATAATCTTATGCCATATCAGTATGTGAATATTGAAGCATCTACCTGGAACATCAGTATATGGATACTAAATCATCTTCTTCAACATCAGTATGTGGATATTGAATCATATTCTACAATATCAGTATGTGTATACTGAATCATATTCCGCAATATCAGTATGTGAGTACTAAATTATCTTCTTCCATATCATTATGTGAATACTTAATCATCTACCTGCAACATCAGTATGAGAATATGAAATCATCTTATTGTCCTATCAATATGTGCATACTTAATCATCTTCTTTTCGTATCAGTATGTGAATATTGAATCATATTTTTCCATATTAGTATGTGAATATTGAATCATCTACCTGTAGCATCAGTATATGAATACTAAAATGACAACAATAACATCATTAGCATGTTAGTGCTAAAACCTCATCATCAACAAATAAATGCTAGATCATTATTTGTAAAATCAGTAAAGAAATACTAAACCAAACTGCATGAACATCAGTATATAAATACTAAAAATACCTCATCATCATCAGTGTGGGAATACTTAAACAACCTCATCATCATCAGTAAAGAATATTGAACCTGCCTCATCAAAATCAGTATGAAAATACTGAACCTGCCTCATCAACATCAGTGTAAAAATATTGAACCTTCCTCATCAACATCAGTAAGAAAATATTGAATATTCCTCATCAACATCAGTATGAAAATACTGAACCTGCCTCATTGGTATAGGAATACTGAAACTACCTCTTTCCCTTTGTCCATTTGGAGCAGGATCACAGTGGGTTCTCTGGTAGATCGACTTGGGCATTTGTCTGACTTGCTAACCCTTTTGGGATAACAACCCTAGTCAGATAGATGGATCTCCCTGGGGACCAAACAATATTTATCTAGCTTACTAACCCTTTTAGGCCAAACAAACCTATCCATACATACTAATACCCCTAGGATCAACAAGCCTCATCTAACTTACTAACCCTTTTGGGCCAACAAGCCTGCCCAGTCATACCCTACCCTAGACTAAGCTACCACACCACTGCAATAGAAAACCTTCTACCTCTTCTTCACTCCCTCTTTCTAGGGAGGTCCTTTCGGAATACACCAAGCTTGTCTCAAAAGTATTCAAACTTTTCATGAGATAGAGGCTTACTCAACATATCTACCACTTGCTCCTATGTAGGAACATACTTTAGGTTTACATCGCCCTTATGCAACTTGTCCTTTATCATTCTTCTCTTATACATATGCAACTGCACCATACATCTGCAACTTCATCATTTCTTCTCTTGTATATTTTCAATTTTATCGTATATCAACAACTTTGCCATTTCTTCTCTTGCAACTTTATCATACATCCGCAACTACATCATTCTTCTTTTGTACATCTGAAACTAACTTCATCATTCTTCTCTTGTAGATGATTTCATACAATCCTTCCTATAAGTCAAATACATTTGTATGATTAGAAACATTTCATAATATATTCATAATGACAAATTCTCATGCATAAAGATATATGTCATATAATTATGCAACTATTTACGTTACTACAAAATTCATCCATATCTCGCATACATACGCTAACTTTCTATATTCCTTCCATCTATACTAAGACATTATTACAAGTGTGCACTACTCCCAACATGTCAACAAAGAGTTTTCATTCTATATAAGTAGCAATGGAATGTTGTACAACACCATAAGCTACTTACCCATCATATGCATATTAGTAGTAAATTTTTCACAAAATAAAATACTCTAACATGCATAATACACTTCCTAAATCTAGGAACATATCTATGTACACAACTGAACAACTAGATATATAGGAAATTCCAATTCAAATACTTATATTTGTTTGTTTTGTAGACTCCATATTGATCTATGTCTAAATATAGGAACATATCTATGTACAAAACTGAACAACTAGATATATAGGAAATGCCAATTCAAATACTTATATTTGTTTGTTTGGTAGACTCCATATTGATCTATGTCTCCTTGCATGAATTACTAGAGTATCTGACAATGTTCTCTACTTAATCATCTGATTCTGAGGACATGTTCCTATCTTTCTCATGATCAAAAATACTGATTAAGTCTTCTTACACCACAAATCACATATAGATATGTAATGGTGTTGAACCTGTGTGTCCTACAAGTGCGTCCCTTCTTATCCAATGTTGGAATGGATAAGAGTATGATCTTCATATTCATTGCTATAATTCTACATATTCCTCATAAATTGAGGAATATTCACTTGATTTCTTCTCATCTACAACATATTCATCCTTCGTTGCACTGAGAGAAAAACTGATCCTCTTTCTGCAACATGTTGGAGTTCTCTTTCTGTTTGCAGTACTATCAACCCAATCAGAGTCATCATATCCCTGCAGGAATATCCTCTTGTCTCTCACATATATGACTCCATATTTTATTGTATCCTTTAGGTACTACACCATGTGCTTTTTCATAGCCATGTGAACACATCTCGGCTATGCAAAGCAAATGTCTGGCCTCATGTTCCTCAAGTACATCAACGAACCAATATTATGCATGTAGATTGTGGCATTGACTATTTTTGAAGTAGGACTTCAAGTTTGATGTCATTGGTGTATCCCAACATCTCAAACCTTATCTCAACCACACATTTTCCTTGTCTAAGGAAAATGTACCTCTAATATTGAGAATCATGTCAATATTACCAAAATTTGAGATCTACCATAGTCAATCCCTCTAAAGTGGAGCACCATTCTTCCTCTACATCTTGTACTCTCTGTATCAAGACATTTGAGTGACAGGTAGCCTTCCATGCTACTAATATTCTATGTATCCATCTATGTTACCTATTAAGGTCACTGGATATCAATATTTTCCATCTCGAACTTTGTTGCAAGTTCCTCTTATACCCATTAATGAGATTCTCATCCTTTGTAGGCTTCTATATTCAACCTTGTAGTAAAGGTTGGGATATACATCACTCTAGTTGATCCTCAAGCTTCTCGTGTAACTATATTTACTATCCCATGGGTTCCTACTAAGCTTGTACAAATCCTCCAATGCATAGGTGGTTCTCTGTAGAGAGTCCCCAAATCCTGTAGGTTTCTTGGTTCATTATTCTACTTCGATCACACCAAATTTTTAGTGTAATATTCATCACTAAAGAGGTGTGTTTGGTCCTTAGAAAAATGTCACTCCATTATAGACTCCCTCTTTTTTAGAGAAACCACAAAATATTTCTTTGTATCGCTTGATACTTCCATCTGATGTATGCTTGATCTTGTAGATCTACTTGGAATACTTTTACAAAACTTCCCTTCAGGTCTCCAAACATCATTCTATATGATCGACTGGTACTTCTTGATCACATCATCCTTCCATTCTTTCTTCTTGGGACATTCTTTCACAAGGTTTCCTTTCTCATCACAAATAAAGCATCTGAGTTGTGAGAGGTCCTTCTTCTGAAGTCATTTTATTCTTGCGAGAATGTTATTCCTTATTGTTCTTTATCCTCTTCGTATGAGTTGTTAGGGATTGATTGTCATAGTCATTCATCTCTTCTTATTTTTCTATCAATCAAGATTCTTCTTACGTGCATTCCTCCATTGGTGAGATTCCTTCTAGAAAAAATCTCTTGAATGAAAGATTCCCATGAACTTGGGATCCCATTCAAGGTTGTAATATCCACTTTCATTTCTTCTGGACACTTTCTAAAATGGATTCTAGTTTCTTTTTGATATGAGAGATCCTTGAGAAGTAAGTTAGAATGATTTCTGACATTTGCATCTTCACATCCTTGAGTTGAGTTCTTAAGGTCATCTTCATATTGATATTATTTTATTCATACGAGCTGGTCGTTGCATAGAACATATCCTTGGGAGTATTCAAGGATGATACATGTGAGATCCAATGTAGACGGAAATAATCATCTTGGATTTCACTAAGTCCTTCATGTGCTCTGTCTTCATCTCCCTCTTGATATTCAGCTTCTTCTTTGACATAGTTCTCCAAGTCATGTTTCTTCAAGTATGAGAAGCACACTATGCTTCCATGCTCGAATTTCCTCAGCTCCTTTAAGATTGTCCTCAAGATTGGTATTGTTTCCCACCATGATAAAAATGAGAACTTCAAATGGAAGTAGAGAGGATAGAACTTACGAATGAGATTGCTTCAACTTGATGTTTTCTTGAAAGCTTTAAGACTGCTTCTTGTGGACCTAGGGTTTGACATAGAAACCCTAATTTTTAAAATTAGGTAACTTTCATATCTAGTTGTATAGACATATTTGCATCATCAAGGTGAGATGTGCAACATACTTATTTTCCCAAAACTGTGGAAAAAACTGCAAAATATCTTATGCCCTAGCTTTCCCCACCAGTAGTGTTATGTCAAAACATCAAAATAAAAAAATTGAGAAGCTTATTTCATAGAAATATGTGCCCTCCTAATCCTAGTTTGATATTCCTCCTTTTTCAACTGATCAGTCGAGGAAAGTGCTTGGAACAAGAAGCCCTAGTTTTATCCAATTTATTCTACAGCGTTGTCTGATTTTTATTTTGCTATATATCTCTAATTCTTGTTCCTAAAGTGATGAAACTTTTTCCTTGGATATTCTAATGTCTTTTTTACAACCCCATGGGTTAGAGCAGAATTGGATTCACCAAGTGGAACTTATGTTAAGTTTCCCAGGGTGACATGTTTTAGGAATGGTTCAGTATAGAGAACTTGTACAGAATTCCACGTGTCATTGTTTGAACTTAGGGGTATGAAACACACACCACAGAAACTACAGTTCGTTCTCTATATGCAACATCTTGAGAAATTTTATTTGGATTCCTAGCCTGATATATAACAATTATCCCTAGGTCACAGGTTTATGAATGAATTCTAGAGGAGATTGGAACCCTTATTTAGATGAATCATATATCCCAAATTATAGCGAATATGAGGTTGAAACTTGCACACAAGGCACAACAAGATTTCATATTCAGGTTATACATGTTTCAGCTCCTGATCCTTCTCCAAATTAGAGTTATAGCGAAAATACCAAGATGACTTGATTTTTCCCTCTAACGTTTTTTCAAGCATGAAACCCTAATTGCTAGTAGCTGGAGTGGTAGCGGTATTTCGGTTTCACAAATACTTATTTCAGAGTGGATCTGATACAATGTTATAATTTTAATGGGTATACAATATCTAAAACCATATAGTATCATAACATCATAACCGTAAGAAAATGATCATGGAAAGAAAGACAAGCACATCGACACAAACAAACACAGAGAATTATCCTAGGAAACCCTCATAGGGGAGAAAACCAAGTAAAACTTCCTCAATACATAATTTGACCAAATACAGTGTNTGTAAAACCCCAAGAACAATAATAGAGGTTCCCTTTCTGCAGCAGACTACTCCTCTCTCTCTCTCTCTCTCTCTCTCTCTCTCTCTCTCTCAATGCTTGAGTGAAAGTGTGTGAGAATGAGAGAGGCGCCTCACCTGTTTATATTCATAAGGTGAGTGACTTAATTTCCTAACTAGGTCAGCTAGGTTCTCTTATCAGGGCCAACCTACTTAGGAAGACAAAATACATTTATAAAATACTTTTTTAGGTACTATTTCCCTGAATTACAATGGAGGTTTTACCTCATGACTTTTACATGACCAATTACATAATGAAAATATCCGAACAGAGGAATAACATCTCTAAAAGAGGAATACAATAAAAGTATAAATAGAATATCTTCTGAAGTTACATTTCTTTAACACTCCCTCTTAACTAGGAAGGTATTCTTCATCAGCAGCAATCACCACAACAACTGTACATATTACTATTAAGTATCTATATGTCTAGGAATTTTAGGAACAACATCACACATCTTCATCATCAATATGGGTCTACATCATCATCATCCTCATATCAGTATGTGGATATTGTGACATCATCCACAACATTGGTATGTGAATATTGGATCGTCTTCCACAACATTACTATTTGATTACTGGAGCATATTTTGCAACATTAGTATGTGAATACTGGATCATCTTCTACAACATCAGTATGTGAATACTGAATCATCTTCTGCAACATCAGTGTGTGAATACCGAATCATCATCTACAACATCAGTATGTGAATACTAGATCATATTCTGCAACATCAGTATGTGGATACTGAATCATCTTCTCCAACATCAGTATGTGGATACTAAATCATCTTTTGTGAGTACTAAATCATTCTTCTATAACATCAGTATGTGAATACTGAATATTCTTCTGCAATATTAGTAAGTGAATATTGAATATTCTTCTGCAATATCAGTATGTGGATACTGAATCTTCTTATGTAACATCAGTATGCAGATACTGAATCTTCTTCTATAACATCAGTATGTGGATACTGAATATTCTTCTTCGACATTAATATTTGGATACTAGATCTTTTTTTGCAACATCAATATGTGGATATTGAATCATCTTCTATCATACCTGTATGTGAATACTGAAGCATCTACCTAAACAATCAGTGTACGGATATTGAATTATCTTCTTCAACATCAGTATGTGGATACTGAATCATCTTCTGCAATATCAGTATGTGGATATTGAATCATCTTTTGTAATATCAGCATGTGAATACTGAATCATCTTCTTCCATATCAGTATGTGAATATTGAATCATCTACCTGCAACATCAGTATGAGCTTACGTAATCATCTTCTTGTCCTATTAGTTTGTCAATATTGAATCATCTTCTACCATATTAGTATGTGAATACTGAATCATCTACCTACAGCATCAATATATGAATACTGAAGTGAAAACAACAACATCATTAGCATGTTAGTGCTAAAACCTCATCATCAACAAATAAATGCTAGATCATTATTTGTAAAATCCATAAAGAAATATTGAAGCAAACATCATCAACATTAGTAAATAAATATTGAAACTAAGACACCATCATCAGTACGGGGATATTGAAACTACCTCATCATCATCAGTATGAGAATACTGAACCTGCCTCATCAACATCAGTGAGAAAATATTGAACCTGCCTCATCAACATCAATATGAGAATATTGAATCTGCCTCATCAACATTAGTATGAAAATATTAAACCTACCTCGTCAGTATAGGAATACTGAAGCCACCCCTTTCCCTTTGGCCATCTAAAGTAGCATCATGGTGGGTTCTCTGGTAGATCCACCTGGGCGTTTGTATGACATACTAACCCTTTCGAGCCAACACGCCTAGTTAGACAGATGGATCTTCCTCGGGACTAAACAAGCCTTGTCTGGATTACTAACCCTGTCCAGCCAAAAAAATCCTAGCCATACATACTAATCCCCCTAGGATCAACATGCAATGGCAGACTTACTAATCGTTTCAAGCCAACAAGCCTAGCCAGACATACCCTTCCCTAGATTGAGCTACCACACCCCTGCAACAAAAAACCTTCTACCTCTTCTTCACTCCCTCTTTCAAGGGACGTCCTTTCGGACTACACCAAGCTTGTATCCAAAGTATGAAAACTTTTCACGAGACAGAGGATTAGTCAACACATATGGCACTTGTTCCTATGTAGGAACATACTTGAGCTTTACAACTCCCTTATACAAACTTGTTCTTTATCATTCTTCTCTTGTACATCTGCAACTACACTGTACATTCACAAATTCATCATTTCTTCTCTTTTATATATGCAATTTTATCGTACTTCATCAAATTCATCATTTTTTCTCTTCCAACTTTATCGTACATCTACAACTACATCATTCTTATTTTGTACATCCACGAATAATTTTATCATTCTTCTCTTGTAGGTCATTGCATACAATCCTTCCTATAAGTCAAATACAGTTGTATGATTAGAAACATTTCATAACATATTCATAATGACAAATTCTTATGCATACAGATATATGTCATATAACTATGCAACTATTTGTGTTACTACAACATTCATCCATATCTTGTATACATACGATAACTTTCTAGATGCCTTCCAACTCTACCAAGACATGATTATGAGTGTGCACTACTCCTAACACGTCAGCAAAGAGGATTCGTTCTAGATAAGTAGCAATGGAATGTTGTACAACACCATAAGACACTTACCTATCATATGCATATTAGTAGTAAATTGTTCACAAAAGAAAATATTCTAACATGCATATACACTTCCTAAATATAGGAACATATCTATGTACACAACTGAACAACTATATATATAGGAAACGACAACTCAAATACTTATATTTGTTTGTTTGGTAGACTCCATCGTGATCTATGTCTCCTTGCATGAATTACTGGAGTCTCTGACGACATGGTTTACTTCATCATATGGTTCTCAGGACATGTTCCTATCTTGCTCATGATCGAAAATACTGAGCAAGTCTTCTTACACCACAAATCACACAAAGTTGTGTAATGGTGTTGAGGTTGTGTTTCCTACAAATGCACCCCTCTTATCCAATGCTGGAATGGATAAGATTATGATCTTAATATTGGTAGAATTCTACATATTCCTCATAACTTGAGGAATCTTCCCTTAATTTCTTTGCAGCTACAATATATTCATCCTTGGTTGCACTGAGAGCAAAAATGGTCCTCTTTCTGCAACATGTTGGAGTGCTCTTTCTGTTTGTAGTACTTTCAACCCAATCAAAGTCATCATATCCATGCAGAAAGATCCTTTGGTCTCTCGCATATATGAGGCCATCTTCAATTGTACCCTTTAGGTACCACACCATGTGCTTTGTCACAACCATGTGAATACATCTCAGCTCCGCAAAGCAAATATATGGCCTCATGTTTGTCATGTACATCAACGAACCAATCTTCTGCTTGTAGATTGTGACATCAAATTTTTCTGAAGTAGGAATTCAAGTTTAATGTCATTGGTGTATCCTAACATCTCAAACCTTATCTCAACCACACATTTTCATTGGCTAAGGAAAATGTACCTCTAATATTGAGAATCATGTCAAGATTATCAAACTTTGAGATCTACCATAGCCACTCCCTCTAAAGTGGAGCACCATTCTTCCTCTGCATCTTGTACTCTCTGTATTGGGGCATTTCAGTGACAGGTTGCCTCCTCTGCTACTAATATTTTGTTATCCGTCTATTTTACCTCTTAAGGTCACTAGATATCAAGATTATCCATCTCGAACTTTGTTGCAAGTTTCTCTTGCACCCATCTATGAGATTCTCGTCCTCTATAGGCTTCTATATTCAACCTAGTTGATCCTCAATCTCTTCATGTAAATATATGTGTTATCCCATGGGTGCCTACTGAGCTTGTACAAATCAAATTGTGCATAGGTGGTTCTCTATAGAGAGTCCCCAAATCCTGGAGATTTCTCGGTATGTTATTGTACTTCGATTACACCAACTATTTAGTGTAATATTCATCACTTAAGAGTTGTGTCTGGTCCTTAGATAAATGTCTTGCCATGATAGACTCCCTCTTTTTGAGAGAAACCACAAATATTGCTTTGTATATCTTGATACTTCCATTTGATGTATGCTTGATTTTGTAGATCTACTTGGAATACGTTTACAAAACTTCCCTTCAGGTCTCCAAACATCATTCTATATGATCGAATGGTACTTCTTGATCATGTCATCCCTCCATTTTTTCTTCTTGGTACATTCTTTTGCAAGGTGTCATTTCTCATCGCAACTGAAACATTTGAGTTGTGAGAGGTCCTTCTGAAGTCCTTTTATTCTTGCCAGAATGGTCTTCCTTCTTGTTCTTTTTCTTCTGCGTATGAGTTGTTAGGGATTTACTGTCATATTCATCCATATCTTCTTTTTTTCTATCAATTGAGCTTCTTCTTACGTGCATTCCTCCGTATCCTTCTAGAACAAATCTATTGAGTTAAATATTCCCATGAACTTGGGAACCCATTTAAGGTTGTAATCTCCACTTTCGTTTCTTTGACATTGTCTCGAATGGCTTCTAGTTGCTTCTTGACCTAAGAGATCCTTGAGAAGTAAGATAGAATGTTTTCTGACATTTTCATCTTCACATCCTTCAGTTGAGTTCTCAAGGTCATCTTCCTATTGATATTATTTCCTTCACACAAGTTGGTCACTGCATCGAACATATCCTTGGTAGTCTTCAAGGATGATACATGTGAGATTCAATGGAGACGAAAATAATACTCTTGGCTTTGACTAATTCCTTCTTGTGTGTTTTCTTCATCTACCTCTGGATCTGCACCTTCTTCTTTGACATTGTTCTCCAAGTCATGCTTCTTCAGGTATGAGAAGCACTCTATACTTCCATGCTCAAAATTCATCGGCTCCATCAAGCATGTCCTCAAGCTTGGTAATGTTTGCCAACATGATAAAAAGGAGAACCTCAAATGGAAGTAGAGAGGATAGAACTTACCAATGAGAATGCTTCAACTTGATGCTTACTTGAAAGCTTTTATGGAAGACTGCTTCTAGTGGGCCTAGGGTTTGATAGAGAAACCCTAATTTTTCAGCTTAGGTAACTTTCATATCTGTTGGGAAATAGGGCAGACCTGATTTTTAATCATTTTCCTTCGCACCAACAAAAGACCCACAGTGTTGGCCCTTTCGGCAACAACCTGCGAACAGATTGCAGTCTCACCCGAAACAGCTATGGGGTGCTGCAGAATCAGGTTTCTGCAAGCAGAGAGGGATATTACTGTACCTTATCCTTTAATAACTTATAATCAATAACCACAGAGCTCCGACATTCATATATATACAACTTCGCAGATAAATAAACAAACAGTGACTTGCTTAACCCATTACTGGGAATTCACAGCGAAGCTATTTATTAGCAGTGATCTTACTTATCATATTTATCTAATTATTAATGCATACAAGAACATGAAGACAATAACACAAAGAACCACAACACCAGATATAACGTGGTTCACCCCCAGTGTAGGGGTTACGTCCACAGAACTGTGTTTTATTCAAATTTCTACAAAATCACAGTTCTGATCTACGCACTCAGCTGCAGATCTCCTCAAGACCCTTAAGCCGCGCACACAGCAGCAGGCCTCTGCGCACACAGCTGCAGATTTTCCTTAATCTCTTACAAAAACCTCTACGCACACAGCTGCAGAGGTCGTCCATGCACACAGCTAGGACTTAACCTTTTCTTACAAAATGGCCTTAGCTTCGCCTTAATTCTCTTTACATCCAAAAACCTAACCTTACTTCTTTACACAAGTGCCTATTTATACAGCACACTATTTACAAAAACATGGATTCAAACCATGGGCACCCCGAACCCTAAACCCTGGTCTTAAACCATGGGTTTATTACAACAGAGGACTTTGACTCAACCCCCGACACCCCTAAGACTATTTTGAGTCAAAACCTACAGAGTTACCCACCTTAAGGACCATTAGGGTGCGCGCCCCATCAGGCCCCTAAGACTCACCAGTGTCCCATCCCGGGGCACTTATCTACTCGGCTGGTGGTAGAATTTGTTTGGCGAAGGCAATGTGCGGTGGTTGCTGGAGTCCTTCCTGCTGTTGTCGGCTGCCTGCTTCTTTCCTTCTTGCTATTTATGTTGAGCAAGGCCTTGTAGATCCATCTGCAACCCCATCCTTCCATTTGTTTGCCGAACACTTGACCATCCACAATTTAGGGTTTCTCGAATTGCGTGTCAAGCTGCATAAGACAAACAGCCGCCCTAGTTCTGTCAAGCCAAGAGGGTATATGGCGGGATTCTCCAGAGTTTTTCTGCAAGGCCTTGTGCCTTTCGTCGCTCTACGTTAGAGCGAACTTCTGCCTGCTTTCGTCCGATTTAGAGCAAACTTCTGCCTTCCTGTGTACTTAGTCGAATATGACTATACTGGTGGATTACTCAGAAGGTTCTGCAGACCTCTCTGTCTAAACTCTCGTACAAGCTCCTGGACCTCACAATTGTTCGACATAGTTCGAGCTAAGCAAACTCAAAGAAGTGCTGAGTACAGGACTCAAGGGCCAATGTAGATTCCTTATATAATCCTATAATAGAATCTGTCATCATGGTTTATTAATGACGCCAAATCTGTTGTAATGCCAGAAATCTTGTCACACACAGCCTCAAATTTTCCCAGAATCTCATAATTACGGGTATGGAGAGTAGCTCTCGTGCCAGCGCCGCCAAATCCATTTTGTCCCATTCGTCACATTCTAGGCTGCGACACATCTTGGACCTATGACCTAACAACGACCTTCAACTTTGACACAATATGAACCTGCGACCCACGACCAACCTTCGGCTTCCCATACTTCATCCTTCAGACGAAACAGACTGCTACATTCCATAATGCTAAGAACAGCTTCGCTTATAGTATAGTACCCAATTTCAGTTGTTCTTGGTACATAGAATTTCTTTCTTGGGGTTACCTCTGATTTTGAGTGCCTGGCCTGTCCCTGTACTTTTTTAGACGACTCCCATTTATCATAGAAGGGAAAAGTTCTCCATTTAACTTAGCTAGCTGGACTGCGCCCCCATCAGTAAATTTCTGCACTATATATGGTCCCTTCCAATGTGTCTTGAACTTTCCTGGGAACTTCATGAATTTGCTGTCATATAAGAGCACAAGATCACCTTGCTGAAATTGTTTCTTCTTGATGTGTCTATCATGCCACGCTTTTTCTTGAGCTTTCTACACCTGTTGCTGGAACTCTGCAATAAATCTATCCTCTTCAAGTTCTAATATCTTTGTCTGTCTTTCTGTCATTACGGTTGGGTCATCCATCTCGGTGAAAGCAGATATTCTGAGGCTAGGAACAATGTACTCCATGGGTATAACGGCTTCTTTCCCATAGACCAATCGAAAAGGTGTATGGCCTGTCAACTTCTTGCAAGTAGTTCTATAAGCCCATAGTACTGCTAGAATTCGAAGATCCCAATCATTTCTATTAGCATTACAAACCTTTGTCAAAGCATGCTCAAGGATCTTATTAAAAGCTTCGACAGTCCCATTTGCTTGTGGATGATAAGTTGCACTCTTCTGATGATACACTTGAAATTCTTCAGTCAGTACTTCAATAGTTTTATTTAGGAAATGTGATCCTTGATTGCTCATAAGAACGCGAGGACACCCAAACCTGGACAAGATGTGATCGAAGATGAATTGCGCAGCTGTAGCAGCGCTACAGTTCTTGACTGGTTGAGCTTCAGCCCAACGGGTAAGGTAGTCAGTCGCTGTAATAATATATCTCGCTCCGGACTTCTTCGCAAGTGAATTGATAGGGCCAACAAAGTCAATAGCCCACTTGTCGAATGCTTGTAACGTTACCTACGGGACTAGAGGCATCTCATCCCTCCTGGATGGTTTTCTTCTCCTTTGACAGATGTCGCAGCTATGGCACTAATCTCGTGCATCCTTGTGAATTGTGGGCCACCACAACCCAGCTATCAAAATCTTCTGTGTCGTAGCTTTACCCGCATAGTGACCCTCGGCTGCTCCAGAGTGTGCCTCGGCCAGAATCAGTGGATTTGCGTGCTCTAGGACACACCTGCGCAGTATTTCATCTGGTCCCATCTTATACAGCTGACCTGCTATTAAGGTAAAGTTCGCTACTCTCACCACCATCTACTTTTTCTGTTGTGTTGTCATTGCAGCGGGCGGAAAACCTATAGACAAATACTGAACAATATCCTGGAAATAATCATCAACTATCTGGATGGCAAACAGTTGTGCGTCAGGGAGGCCTTCATCCAAACTGGTGGGTTCTTCGCCCGACTCGAGCCTCGACAAGTGTTCAGGTCCTAAGTTCAGTCTTCCAGGCTTAACTATGATCTCGAAGTCATATTCTTGGAACAGAATCAACCATCTGCATATTCTTCCGCCTAGCACAGGCTTGTCAACCAAATATTTCAAAGCAGAATGGTCAGTAAACATCTTAAAATGAGATCCTAACAGATAATGTCGAAACTTCTATAGTGCATACACCATAGCGAGACCTTCCCGTTGTGTTGTAGTATGCTTTTTTCTGCAGTAGACAATTTTCTACTGGCAAAAGAAATAGGGTAGTCGATCTGACCTGTGCCTGACTGAGCCAATACTATCCCCAGAGCAATGGAGGATGCATCGACATGCACATGAAACTCTTTGTTCCAGTTAGGAAATACTAGAATAGGGGCAGTGACCATCTTTTTCTTCAAAATATATAAGCTTGCTTGGCACTCCGGTGTCCATTCGAACTTAATATCTTTCTTCAGCTGCCTTTCCATCGGAGCGGTAATCTGAGCATATCCTTGGATGAATTTCCTATGGTAACCGGTGTGACCAAGCGTCGTGCGAAGTTGTTTGACGGATTTCGGAGTTGGCAGGTTCACAATAATAGCTATCTTCGCAGGATCCATCATCAAACCCTACTTACATACAACGTGACCAAGCAGAATTCCAAAAGGTGCACAAAAGATACACTTTTTTAGATTCAAGGAAATCTGGTACTGTCTACACTTGTTCAACATAAGTCTCAAACTAGTTATATGGTCTTTTACTAGCCCAAAAATAGTCCAATCATCGAAATAAACTTCTAAGAATTTATGTATATATTCCTTAAACGCAGAGATGACTACTCTAGAAAATATAGCAGGTGCATTCTTCAACCCAAAGGGCATAACAGTATACTGAAAGGATCCCATTTCGGTAGCAAAGGTTGTCTTATGTCGATCCTCTGGAGGAATTCGGATCTGATGGTAGCCAGAAAAACCATCGGTAAAAGAGTACACTTCTTGACCCCTAACATTATCGAGCACTTCATCTGTAAAGGGGGTGGGAAAAGGATCATGCAGACAGGCATCATTTAGTTTCCTTAGGTCGACACAGATTCGGATTTCACCCTTAGTCTTCTTCTCCTGTACCACCATAGGACTGACCCACTCAGATTCCTCAACAGGCTCAATTATTCCTGCAGCAAGCATCTTATCCAGCTCCACCTTAACCTTTTCCTTATACTTCGGATTCAATCTATAAGGACGCTGCTTCACAGGCTTCGCATCAGGTTTCAAAGGGATCTTCATTACACCGATATCACCCAGGATACCTTTCATTTCGGAGAACTTCATCGGAAAGAGATCCCGGTACTCGTGGAGAAGTTGGGTTACCTTGCTTACCATCTCATCATCCCAATAGTTGCCAATGGTAGCAAACTTAGGTTGTTCTTCGGATCCAATTTTAACTGTGCGCGTCTTCAGGGGCTGAGTCACTTCCGGGGCTTCGACTGCTGGTCCATGCATATCGCAGCATCCTTCTGACTCAGGAATAGCAATATTGCGCGAGTCCTCATCCTCGTCAATTGCGAAGTTATAACATTCTACTGCATGGGATTCTTGCGCTGTCCAATCAGGTCGATGTTCTACTACTTCTTGGTCATCAAATACCTTAGTATGGATTATCCTAATAGCTGCATCTAGAGCTGGACAGACATCATTAGTAGAGAAAGTATGCATAAAACTATGGACAAGACAGTCTCAACTTACAGTACCTTAGCGGAGCTCAGCCTCCGCATACCAGTTCTTCGCTATCGGTTCCATCGTATGCACAAATCTATGTACCCATTCGTCCTGAGGTACATACTTCCACGCCTCGTAGCACTTTTCCAAATGTTCCTGGGGACTAGATTTTCCATCAAACTTGCTTCGCACATCCTCAAGCTGGTCCTTAAATCTCAGGCGAAGGAGCCTCTGACAATCTTCCCAGCTAGGAATCTACTTCTTATGGCCCTTCCACCATCTGGCTGTTGTGGCTCTAAGTGCTGACTCCAGAGCCTTCATTTTCTGTGACTCAGGTATCTAGCCTGAGAATTGTACAATAAACGGTTCAGGGTTTGTCGAACCATCAAAGACAGGTAAAGCTCTTGGTTGTGAACTGAGCCATCTAAGGGACTTGGTAGTTCTGGCACTTCTGTGCCCATGGAGCTCATATAATCGGTTCTGCCAACTTTCTAAGTCATCCTCAGAGTCGGTCATACAGGAGCTACCAGACTCCCAACCCACGGCAGGAGGATCCTCATAATCTTCTTCCTGCGCAGTGATATTGTAGATGGGCTCCAGATCATCCTGATCTTCGTCTCGTAGTGGTTCTGTATACCTTTCTCCTTGTGAGGGGTCCAGGGGTAGTATGACTCTTAACTCTTTCCCTTCGAAGGTCATCTGTCTCTTCTTTAGGTTAATGACTGCAGCATTTTCCATCGCCCATTCAATTCCTAACAAGCCTGGGTAGGGATTGCTGTCATCAATGATCTCAATCACTTCAAAGTCCACGAAAGTACTGACCCCGTCAATATCTATTTGGACACTCAGGAATCTTCCTAGGGGCACAATCCTTTGCTGGTTGGCTAACCTCAACTGTATAGGGGACCAAGCAAGGGCAGGTTTTCCCCTTTGTTCCCAGGTTTGTTTGGTTAAAACATTTACATCGGACCCTAAGTCCAAAATAACATCAGTCATATCATATGCTCATATCTGAGCATTCAATCTCATTTCCCTGCCAGTTCTTCTGATTCTATGAATAGTTTTGTCCCGACCACAGCTTTGCTGAGGTCCGCAAGAAGCAATGACTTTCTGCAGCTCATTCAAAGAAGCCTGATTTCTTAAGAGCTTGAGGCAACTCTGTAAAAAGGAGGACAGTGTACTTACTTTATCCAGCGAAGCTTCTTGGGGCTGTGACGGTAGTTAATGTGGTTGCGCAGGTGCGACGGATGTGCTAGGGCCAGCAAAATCTTTCTTGACTTCCATAAATGTCTCTTTTTCTCTTGCGATATCAAATGCTGGGATTTTCTCAGGAGCCTTACGAACCCAAGCTTCGGCAGGTCGTTTTTCCGTATTCTGCATGTGTATCGTAGCTCCACTCCATGTAACAACATTGATGGCTGCGGCAGGTCTAGGTTCAACGAAAATCATCTAGACGTTCTGAGTAGGGGTACTATGTCGTGCCTGAATCTTAGCTATCAGCTGGAGGCACTGCTCAATCACATGATCTACTGCGCGGCAATACCGACATGTTGTAGTGGGGTTTCGACAGTCCCTAGCTAGGTGCCCGGCTTGGTTACAGTTGTAACACACCAACTCGCCTCTGCCTCTTCCGGCCATACCACCACGGCCTCCAGAAGCACCCCTACCGAAGGCACCACCCCGGTAACCGTAGCCATCATTACTCGGTCCTTCATTGTGCACCCGGTAGGTGTCATAGGTGGGACACTCATCTTCATTATGTCCTACAGACTTACAGAAGTTACAGTGGGGGTTCTTAGGTCCTTGTTCATACCTTTGCAGCAGGTAACAGTTCTTGGGTCGATGCTGACCTATTGTTCTGCAAAGCTCACAATATAGGACTTGCGGTGGAAATGGGTTTGGTGCACCAGTATTCAGGTACTTGCTTACCAGAGGGCACCGTTCCTTGTCGTGACCTTCGGTTCGACATTGCGTACACCAAACCTCTTCGCGACCGGTTTTTCCCTTCTTCATATCGCGAAGCTCCGGATCCATCGCTACCAACTGCGCCTCGATTTGTGCGATACGAGATTATCATCGACAGGGGCGGTCTCAAGCTTCATTGTGATTTCCAGAGCCTCTTGCTAGTTAGCAACCTTCTGTTGCATGAGTGGAGTTCGGATATGTGGTAATAATGCTGCAATAAACCATTCTTTGTGCTACGCAGGACTAATGGTGAAGCTGACTTGGTCCAGTAGAACTTTGAATCTCTGGTCAAAGTCCCACACCAATTCGTCGCGCTGCTGCTGAATCTCTTTCAGTTCAATGATACACTGCGATTCTAATTTGGGCTTCTTAAATTCTTTGATTATTGCTGCTTTGATATCATCTAAAGTAGGACTCTGAGTACTGGAGAATTTTATGAACCAGGTCAAAGCCCGGTCCCTGAAAGAAGTGACGAGCTGCACGCTTCTTACAGCTGGATCTGTAATCTTCTTAGCATTCCACACTGCTTCACATAAAAACCAGAACTGTTCTGGATCCTCTGATCCAGTTCCTTTGAAAACAGGGAGCTTAATATCATCAGCCAGGTGGGCCATGGTGGATCTGGGAGGGTTGGAAGGGGGACAAGAAGTCGACGGGGGGGGATTTACTGGGGTAGACGGGACTGCGACAGGAATACTTGGGCTAGGTTGACTGCGACGGAGTTTCAGGGATAACGGAGCTGCGCGGCGGGGTGACCGAAGGGTTGCCAACCGAAGGGTTTTCTTCAGGGTCTGACTCTGCAGGATTTATAGGGGAGGGCGCAGTATCCTAACCTAAGGAGTAAGATCCCAAATCTCTCTTGTACCTTTTCCACATCGCAGCAAACTACTTTGCTCAGCGAAGGTGTTGTCACTTGCAAACATATGTTAGTAACACAAAATCTAATAGTCTGATTCAAATAGCAATATTCATTTTTCAGCCAATAGCATTTTAATTCTCAAACTAAACAAATTCAAAAGCTTACCCCTTGGTCCTTGGAAGAACCGTTGCTCGGCTTCACTAAAGGAAGTGCTCGTGTCAATGGCAAACTCTGTCACAAAGGCCTCAAGGGTCCGCGTGGTCCAGAAATCAACTGCGCGGGAGATCTCGTTGTTCACGTTTTTCAATATATTAACTCTTGCGGGGGTCCAAACAGAAAACCGCCCCTCGCGGAAGTTCGTTCTTCTCTCAGCTAACCTGGAGAACCACTGGTGCAACTCTATGTGGATACTACCAAAGAAAATTTCATAAGCATCACAAAAAACATACATTTGTAAAAAGTCACTTGCGCTACGACACAGATTTGTGTTCTCTTGCTCAGCGAATTTCAAATAAGTCTCATCAAGCCAATCACCGATTTCCTTCACAGAGGGCCTCCAGAACATAGCCCTCGAGGTACGACGTAAACCCCTCTTGAGCAGATACTAAGTTCAACCGGCAACGGAACCAATTTGTTGGGCAATAGGGCAGACCCGGGTTTTAATCCTTTTTCTTCGCACCAACAAAAGACCCACAGTGTTGGCCCTTTCGGCAACAACCTGCGAACAGGTTGCAGTCTCACCCGAAACAGCTATGGGGTGCCGCAGAATCAGGTTTCTGCAAGCAGAGAGGGATATTACTGTACCTTAGCTTTTAATAACTTATAATTAATAACCACAGAGCTCCGACATTCATATATATACAACTTCGCAGATAAATAAACAAACAGTGACTTGCTTAACCCATTACTGGGAATTCACAGCGAAGCTATTTATTAGCAGTGATCTTACTTATCAGATTTATCTAATTATTAATGCATACAAGAACATGAAGACAATAACACAAAGAACCACAACACCAAATATAACGTGGTTCACCCCCAGTGTAGGGGTTACGTCCACAGAACTGTGTTTTATTCAACTTTCTACAAAATCACAATTCTGATTTGCGCACTCAGCTGGAGATCTCCTCAAGTCCCTTAAGCCACGCACACAGCAGCAGGCCTCTGCGCACACAGCTACAGATTTCCCTTAATCTCTTACAAAACCCTCTGCGCACACAGATGCAGAGGTCATCCACACACACAGCTGGGACTTAACCTTTCCTTACAAAATGGCCTTAGCTTCGCCTTAATTCTCTTTACATCCAAAAACCTAACCTTACTTCTTTACACAAGTGCCTATTTATACAACGCACTATTTACAAAAACATGGATTCAAACCATGGGCACCCCGAACCCTAAACCCTGGTCTTAAACTATGGGTTTATTACAACATAGGACTTTGACTCAAGCCCCGACACCCCTAAGACTATTTTGAGTCAAAACCCGCGGAGTTGCCCACCTTAAGGACCGTTAGGGTGCACGCCCCAACAATATCTGATTGGATAGAAATATGTGCCTCCTCAAGGAGAGCTAAGAAACATACTTATTTTCCCAAAAACTATGGACATAATTGCAAAAAAATGATTCCCAAGTTTTCCCCTGTAGTAGTGTTAGGTAAAAATTTAAAAATCCACAAAAATGAGAAACTTCTTACATAGAAATATGTGCCCTCCTAAGGCTAGTTTTTACATAGAAAGAAACTTCTTACATGAGAAACTTCCTTACCTAGAGAAAACTTACTTCTTGTGTCCAAATGAGGAGGCTTCCCTCCTATGTACACTAACTTCTAGGTGATTTTGATTGGTGTCGACCTAACTGCTTGATTGGTGTCGACTTGTCATTATGCAACAATAAAATGTAATTTTATTTATTTTATGAGCCAACTCGTGAGATGATATCTTTCGTGAATACTACAACAACATTAAGAACTTGGAAACCCTGATGGGTACAAAAGAAAAATATAATTAAATTCCATGGTCTAGACAATTTTCTAAATTTTGCAGCCACCCTGTGGGGATTGTCTTGGGATCTAACTATCAATTTTATAAACCATTACCAATACTAACTTATGGTAATATATAGGATTGCAGATTTCATGCATGCAACGTGTTTTATTAAATGCATCAATGGTTTTAGCTTTCACACATGCTAAGTGTTTGATTAAATGTCTCAATGGTTGTGGATTTCATGCATGTAAAGTATTCGATTAAAGGCCCTAATGACTGAAGCTTCGATGTTTTCCACTTTTATTTTCATTTATAAATTTGGGTATTAATATAAGTATGATTATAAACAATAGTATTATATTATTGCAAGATTGTTTTTATGCTTAAACTCGTATTGTTCTTTGCATACAATTTAAAAATATTTAAGATGTAATTCACTCTCAACATAAAGGAAATCATTCCTTATGTTTGTCCATTACTCTTTATGTCAACTTATTCATGTGGAATTGATATAATGTGTAAATGTTGGAGGAGCTAGTTGGTTAGCCGACTAGACTAGTTAGTCGACTAATTGTAGATTAGGTTGGCCTCATCAGTCGTGTCAGTTCAGTGAACCGACATGTAGTTACCATAATTGTTTTGTAAATGTATAAATAGGTTGTTGACCCAGATATGAACTTGGTTCAGTTTGATGTATGGACCCACATGTGTTATTGAGTAATATAAGTTGTTATTCTATCCACTATTCTTGTCTCTCATCCCTGTTATGATTATATGATTATTTATGTGCATTATTGGTAACCTAGTGATCTGAGTGATTACAACAGTAACTCTTTTGCAAACTAGACTTCATGGTATTATATTTATCTTAACAGCTCTATGATAATAATTGCATATGTTATGAGAGTTTAAATCATAGTTAACACTTTTATTTTTAGTCTTAATGTCCAATAGGACCTTCGTTTCTTATGTTTTGTTAAATTAGTAAGGTGGGACCTTACAAAAATATAACTTATGTTGTTATAGAAACTATTTTCAATGCCTATGATATTGTTTCATCATGTAAATATTTTCAAGAACTCAATATTTGTCAAAATATTTGGGTTGAAAAATATAGAAAACCTGGTGCTCTTTGTGTGTGCACAAATGAATAATGTGCATAATTTGTAAAGTTGACGTGTCGGATTTTCTTTCCCACTGGATATGTAAGTAGTAATATTAGAAACCAAACTGACATTAATAACTTAATACACCTAAAGACCCATGAATATCATGTTATCAGAGATATTTTACATCTTGTGTCCAATATATCAAGATTAACAAAGGGGCCAAGAATTACAGTTATAAGGTTGGGCATCATATTAAAGAGAATGAGTTGCCAAGTATTAGATCCTTTAAACTTTCATAATCGAAGGAAAGAGATTATTGAACTCCTTTGATTATTGGTGTTTATTGGAACGAGAATTTCCACCAACAATATTTAATATTATATGCATCTCTTGATAGATCAAGAATATGAACTGGAGTTGTGTGACCCATTAAGAATGAGATGGATGTATCCTATAGAACGATATATGAACGTTTCAAACAAGATTATTCATACAAGAGAAAAAAACGAGGGATATTCAATACAAGACGTCATAGGATTTTGCACATAATATATGAAGGATTTAAGTGAATAATGAGGCTATGAAGAGAAACACAGTACTAAAATTGAATTTGATATTCTAATTCGGTTGTGTTATTTAACTAGCATAGATCTATCTTAAATCTACCAAGCATCGACACAGATCAAATTACCATTTCTTAGGCAGACATCTTATTTTTTAATTTTTGTAACATTATGTAGTGTTACATCACATCTCCTCGTTACAGCACAAAGAGTACTCAATGCAATGGTAATTTATCATAACCCTGATTTATATTATTGGCTTTTTTGTGTTTTCTTGTTTGTAAATATTATTTTTAGCACATTGATTATGTTAAAAAATTGGTGATTGATTTTTAAGATGCCCAACATTGATTATGTTAAGGAATTAGTAAATGAATTTAATAATACAAAATAATAGTGTGCAAATTTGATTACTAATTGTCATTATCATCACATTCATAACATCAGACTTTTTATTTAGAAAAGTTAACGTGAGTTAAAGAAGATAAAACAGGCCATATTTCAAACTTTTTCATCAACTTAAAATAAACAACATATTTTTTCATCTACTTAAAAATAAACAACAGTGGATGGGTCAAATCAAAATTTCCTCTGATTTCAACAAGTTGAATAATCAGATTATGACTTATTGAAAAACCACACTTAAAATTAAAATTTCAACAAGTTTACAAAACAAGATGTCAAATAAGTTATTAAAAAGCATATAACAAACAGCAATGATTGCAACACACTTAAGCATGTTATCTACTCATAAAGAAAGTGCATTGACTACACTATAAATACACATACTTGAAAAGAATTTTAATCACGAGAAAATTAAAAAGAGAAAATTTATTATACTACCTTTGACAAGGTATTATGTAATCGACCTGGTTTTTATACATGTTTATTTTGCAAACTTCACAAAAATTTGTTGGCTATTTATAATGTTTGACTTTGGAGTTGAAAAAATATTAATTTTAAACTATTCAAAATTGTTATTTCTCTTCCATGTAATTGGTTAAATGTGTGATGTGACATAGATTAGACTATTTTTATGTTATTGGTATCATCTACCCAGTTTATATATATATATTGAATGGTTCAGATTGATTGGTTCTACAAAACATCAATTAATTTAAGATCTTGACCTTGGCAACGGCTCCGTAGGGATTAGACGCGGCAAAATCAATTGTTGTTAAAGTACAAAGAGGAAAGGTAATTCATGTCATGATTACCAAGTATATTAACTATTCCTGCTGGAATTGGTGTCAAGCATGTCGATATTCAATGT
Source organism: Pseudotsuga menziesii (assembly GCA_001517045.1). NCBI lineage: Eukaryota > Viridiplantae > Streptophyta > Pinopsida > Pinales > Pinaceae > Pseudotsuga > Pseudotsuga menziesii. The sequence continues at coordinate 1,337,025 of LPNX010140845.1, read as the reverse complement.
GAATTTGTGATGAACTAAACAAGTTGGACATCCTCTACTCCATATTACATTAAAGGTCTATCTATGCTTGTACAAATTCAAATGGGTATTTCAAACGTATGATTATCATACTCATTAACCACAAATCGTCACATTCCAAAATCAAAATGCCATGTGTTTATTCTATTGCATGTATATTTCTGTAGGTGAAAATATAATTCGTAAGTTTTACCACTAAATGCACTAAATTAAATTAAATAATTTATTAGCTTTAATTTCAATATAATTATTTTATATAAATTTATTACTTATTAAGAAAAAGTCTTTTATTTTCTAAAAAAATAATTTTAAAATTCTATGTTTTAAAATAAATAAAAACTCATATAAAATTACCCATCCTATAAGTACAACTACAACTATAATAATAATAATAACTACTAATGAAAAATACTATTATTAATGTTTATATATTTAATATGGAAATAAATAATGCTTGGTCCCTATAATAACTTACTATTTTTTAATCTAAATTTAAATTTTTAATTTATTTTTTAGTTTACTTTTAAATTTATTATTTATGATTTGAAAAGATAATATAAATTTTATTAAAAAAATTGATTATAAAAATAATAAATTAATATAATAGAAAATTTAATTGATAATCATTTAATTCAATATAACTTGCACACTAAGAAATATATAAAAAAAAATGGTTTAATATCTTCTTAAAAAAACTTAAATGAAAAATATTAATTAATTCAAGAAGTGGATATTTTACAACCATTAAAAGAAATTTAGGGTTTAGAATGGGCCTTGTAAGAAAACGAACCATCATAAATGAGCTAACCATAATTTTTTTGAGTTGGAATTCAAGAACCAATAGAATTTCAATAAAATGAGTCAACCATAATGGTTGACTCGATATATTTGTCATTTTAAAAACAAACTATTGTTTTTGTTGGTATTTTTAACATATCTTCATGTTTTTACTCAAATTTCGAGCAAAAGCGATAGTGGATGTGGAATTAAATTCTGCATCCAACGAATACCCACACTGCATTAGTTAATAAATATTATTTATTATTTTAACTATTATTTTATTGTTTTCCGTAGGAAGCTCATTTTAAACCTCAAATTTCCTCTAATGTTTATTGTTAATTTCACTTGTTCTTCCAGTCTTTGCTGCTAGCTGGTCCCCAATCCACATTGTAACAACTAGAATAATTTGGGGTAGGAGTAGTGATACTGCATAGACGAGACACCAGACTCTACGGTGTGTGAGCTGCTGCACCTTAATAGCATAGCAAATACCGCTGAACTAGGTTTCGAGCCCTACCAGCTTATAGGAATTTTATAGAATAACTATCTTGAGATAAAACTCAAATGCAATGATATTTCAGAAGTGAAAACTCTTCAACATGCAAATTTGAAGAATGACCACTCTTAAAAACAATTAATTAATTACAAGCATGACTAGAGTCATAAGAAGAATAAAGGAATAGCTAATAAAATTAGTTTACAATCATGACAGATTGGGATAAGCAGTAAAATGTGGATTAAGAGATGAAAGTGACAAACATTGCTCGATTTTATAGAGGAAAGATGGTAAAAAGTAATATTTATTCATTGCTGGGCACTAATATTACCAGAACCGGACTGGTTACCAAACCAGTTGACCTTAAAAAACAAAAGCCAGAATCATACTAGAACCAATAAAAAATCAAACACAAAATCCAGTTAACCAAAAAATATATAAAATAATCAAATCTTGTGAAGTAAAAAAATAATAATTCATGTACATACATGCTAAACCAAACCATTAGACACAAATATGCAAAGTTGAGTACATACTAAACCAAACCATTAGACACAAATATGCAAAGTTGAGGGTTTTAGATAGGAGGTTTAGAATTATAGTTTGGGTTTTCTCCAGTTATTTTTTTTTATGAATTGGTGAGCCCACACATGCCCATACAACATTGTACAGAACCAGCCAGTTCAGTCACAGAACCGATTGGTCATTTCTGCTTTGGATGGCCAGTTCTAGTCAGAAACCCCCTGAAATTGGTCCAACTGACCAATTCAGCGGGTTCTGGTCCAGTTATGACAGCATTGCTTGGCACCAAATTAGAGAATACTAGTGTCCAACAGATTTGAAGGTGAGCACCTTATATTTACCATTCAACAATAGGCCAATGGACCATTTCATAGAAAAAAGATAACATGAAACTCGCTAAAAAAAATTTGGAAGAAAAATATTATACAAAAATTATCTTGTCTACCAATGTTCATACATTTTAATTTCTCAGAATGAAACCAACGAATTATACATTCTAATGTGAAATCAGTTTCTCAGATGATATTGTAGGTCTTCATACCGCTGCTTAATATATGCAGTGCCCATACAATTAGGACTCCCTGTCAACTAACTACTTCACCTCAATTGTCCATCCCATGTTATCGTCAGTCAAACCCATCTGAATGCTTGTCAGAGCTGAATACAATTCCTGTGAAACTTCTCCTGGAACTCCATTGCTATAAGTCACTCTGTAGGCATGCAAAAAAAAACGCTTTGATACACTGCATTTACTAAAACACCAATCCTAGAACTAGTTGTTTGGGCATGAGTATCTAAATAAATAGCATAATCAGTCCAATTCCTCAGTTAAAATCAAAATAAAAAGATTTTGGTCCATCACATACTAATAAATGCTGCAAGTTCTTCTTGAAATTAAGATGCTCTGTAATAGCTTTACCTAAATATATTCCAAAACGACTTTCAGGAGCACAATCTTTACTGATTTTTTCCTAAATGGTTAGTTTTATTTAAAACTTTCCCAAGTTTAACGCGTCTTTCTATCGTTAAAAATATGAATGTGTTCTGGCCCTTGGCATTAATATTATGCAATTTTCCATAAGCATTGAACCCATGCAACCAAGCTTTGTATATAAGAATGCACAAACCATGAAACAGCAAATTAAGCTAGCCAAAACAATTCAACAAATAAAGACACCAGGAGAAATAGGCTGTACACTGCTATAAGAATTCATCTGAACTTTAAAAATAAAAATAAAAAACTTGAAATCATGAATGGGCACTGCTGCTAATTGCATACCGTTTGGTTACAGAAATATTCAAATGGGAGCTCTTATGTGGCAGATCTTCAAATGAAATTATTTTGGAAAAAAAAATAGTACAATGTTTTTTATTATCACTGTGCGTAAAATACTAAAATGTACCTTTTCCCTTTCTGGGGGGTATGACAATGTAATGTAGCCAGAATACAATACTCACAAGATCCTTTCAGATGAAAAACTGCAGGTGGGGAGTGTTACCCTACATATTGCATGGCTGTCCACTTGTAATTTTCATCACAATTTTCAGTAGGGATGACACGTTAATGATGTTTGGATGGCATATTAAACATTTTCATGGTGGTGTTGACCTCTTGGCATTGGCTTGCAATTTGCAGCTGGTTTTCATGGTTATCCTAGAGCAAATTCAGCAAAACAGGACCCTGTTTTCAAACCCTTGGTTCTCGAACACCCTAGCTTAGATGAGGGCATATGATATATGGTTGAAAAGCTCTTTCTCAGCTTTTTCCAATGCTACAGAACGGTCAGCCTTAATCCTCAGGGCATTAGAGCAATGGAGTCATCTTTCACGCTGCTGGTTTATGGGTCGTTTTTCAGCAATTTGGTGTCGTCTTCAGGAGGGTGGATCTCACTCATCCTATCCCTATTTTGGAAATGCCATATGGTTGGAAGGCTCTTTCTGAGACCTTTCTGAAGGTGTAAAGCACTCAGGAAGATTCCTAGGGGTTTGATAGCACCAGGGCTAATTCTGGCATTTTCAAGCCATTTGGAACTATTTCCGGAACTTGGCTATTCCCCTGCTAGTGTAATAGAGACTGTTCGGGAAAATCCATAAAATATTTGATCATGGTGTCTAATTTTTATGCTATGGTGTAACCAGGAAAGGTACCCCGTGAATGGCCCAAATGCATTGTACAACTCCCCCTGATTTAATCATGGCGATTCGGGCAAAATAACATGATCAGGTGTTAACAGCAGGATGTCTCATCCAAATGGCCAGGATGCATCATGCATGTTTCATCTCTAAATCTCAGTCATTTGCGAGAAATAAACTTAATCGTGATGTAATTAGGGGTGGACCCCCACTAATGCTATAGACTCGACTGTGCAACTTCTAACTTGTGATCCTAGCCATTCACACAAAACTACATGCACGAGAAGTAATTAGAAGGGTGGTCCCACATGAATGGTGTGGATTAGATCAATCTACTTCCATCGCTTAACCCTGGCCATTTACCGCGGGGGTCCCCTGTGAATGATATAGATTAGATCATGCTACTTCCATCACTTAATCCTAGCCATTTGTAGAAATGAACTTCATTGGGCAATGCCACAGAAGGGGTCCCCCACGAATGGTATAGATTAGATCATGCTACTTACATCACTTAATCCTAAACATTTGCAGGAATAAACTTGGCCGGGCCGCCCGAGTTCAGCAAATCCCCCCCACGAACGATCAAGATCAAATTTGAAAGATAAGCCTTCTAAACTCAACAGCTAACGCACAGGTAAACCACCACTTATCGCACGTGTGAAGAACATCCATGATTCCTCAAAGATCCACCGCCACCTCAACAGAATCTCAATGATAGCTAACCCAAAAGATGCAGCGTATGGACTAAACCCAACCCAGTCAACCTTCTAGTATCCAATCAAAAACCACCATGTGTCCCTTCAATTCATACAAAAGGACATCGGCATCGTCCTTTTTCCATTTCACTCAAAGAAACCGCCAAACGAAAGCCAACCTGCCACCATTCCATCCATCCTATACCAAGAGCCAAACATTTCCAGTCGATGGAGGACAGGGTGTTTTCATTAAAATAGATGAGAAAGACAATTACCCCTTCCAATGACCATGGGGGCTCCGCCATTAATGCAAAGGGAGTATTGAGACTTTTGAGAATTCCTTCCCCAAACCGCGAGGAATACACAGAAATAATTTGAAGGATCAATGTTACATACTAAATGAAGTGTTTTAAAAATTGGTGACTTAGACTTGGACTTAGCCAAGTTAACTGATTTGACTAGCAAAGGTTCGAAATCAGTCACCAAACTGGCTCAGCCAACCGATTTGGTAACGAACCGGTGAAACCGACCGAAGTTGACTTAACTCGGTCGAGTTGACTTGCAAGCAACCAAGGTCGGACACATAGAGGGGGCCAAATTTGAACAAACCCAATCGGTTTGTACAAGTGCCATTAAGGTCAATAAAATTAAATGGAAATGTTAAATTTTAAAGTAAAAGTGACATTCTCTTTATCTATCATTTTCTATCATTTTACTTCAATTTTTAACATCACTGTTAATTGTTTCGGGATATTTGAGAGTTAATACTTGACAATTAAACATGATAAACCTCAGCCAAGAAGATAAAAGACTTAACCAACTACGTCAAACTCAATCAATCTCATAAACTCTTAGACACGAAATGATTTTTCACTCCACTCAAATCAAGTTAACAAATCAAACAAAGATCAAGTAAATAGTCACTTACAACACTGTCAAAGGTTGTCATTAACAATCAATAACAATCCAACTCCACTTAGGTCAAAGACACAATGATCAACATTTGTCAAACTAGTTTTCAAAGAAAACACTTAGGTTGATCAAAGAAATCACTCACATGATCTATTACTTACATGTCAACTTCTCATTCAATACCGCACCATCCAATAGTCAAGATAAACACCAAAATCTATGCCAACAATATCCAAGATAATCATCAAGATCTATATCTAGATCACATCAAGATATATTCCAAGATAACCATCACCATAGCCTCCATAATATATTCAATGGCTTCAAAGATATATACCAATATATAGGCTCACATACTAAGATCAACGATGAACTCTATCCATGAGAGACATGTGCCATCACAAGAGAAACCCAGAAGCATGAGCCATACATTTTTGAAGACCATAAGATGAAGAAACAGTAGACAAACCAAAAGAAACTCTAGATCATGTCACCACATAGCCCTCGTAACAAGCTTTCCAACGAGCCAAGAATTTTGTAATTATGATTGCATATGAGAAAGTTATGCCAATTTTAGTAAAGATGTCTGGAAATTTCTCTGTCACAAAATTTTGCAATTTTCTCCAAGAGTTGCGAAATTCCTGAGAGAATTGACGATGAACAAATTAAATGTTTGATATTCTATTTATATAGGTTGTGGAGAAAATTTATTACCATGGGCCGACATGCAATTCAAAATTACAGATAATTAAATTCTCTTTTGTTTGGTCAGCTCACCCAAAAAGGTGGGGTACACCAACTTCAAAAATTCATATCTCTTCAACCGTAAGGAGTTAGAAGATGCTCCACATATCAACGGAAATGGCTTAATGAGGACTATTTCCCTATGATGGGTTTATTTGAAAATTCTTGGTCTAATACTCTTAAATTCTTCAATTTGTATAGGACATCAAGACTCCACATATAAAGGTGCCAAAGACCATGTTACATTATGCCTAAGTTCCAAGGGTCAAAGGCTTCAATGGACATCATCAAGGGCATGAGGGATTCTATGGTCTTCACATCCATAGCCTTCACATTAACAAGGAGGTGGGCTCCACCATATATTCATCATATCAAGGGTATCAAGGACCCCAACACCACCAATCAAGTGGGAACAAAGACCTTTTCAAGAATATCATCATTATTATACAAGATGGATTCAAGGACTTCAAGGGCTTCAACATCATCATGTTCAAGGTCTCCATATCATTAAAAACATATCAAATGGTTCCACTATATATCTTCATCACCATAAGAGTACCAACACCCCAAAAAAGGGGTACAAAGACCTCACCACTAGTTTGCAACACCTTATGGGCTTCATATGCATGATCACAAGGCTACTACATGCTAATGACCATATAGCGTCCAAGGGACATCAAACCACACCATATATGTGGGTTCAAGACCTAAATTTTCAAGGACACCAAGGACCCCATAATAATGGGTTCCAACATACCACCATAAGTGTGGGTTCCAAGACCTACGTCTCCACATGCAAGAGGATCAAGATCTAAGCTTGTGGACTCAAGGACCCCACAAGAACTTAACAACCTCAAGACCATCTAATGCAAGCAATGGGCTTCACCATCAACACATCAAGGACTTTACCCATGAGCCACATCATCCATCCAACAACCAATCAAGGGATCAAAACAAGTAAAAATATAACAAGCAGCACAAAGACCAGTAACCTATGTCACAAGGTTCGCCGAACCTAAAACTTCAAGTTCGAAATTCGGTGAACCTAAAAAAATTTGAAAATTTTGTTTAAGTTCGGCAAACCTGATGACCGAATGTCATGTCGAACCTGAAGGCGAGTTGGTTTGGCCATCAAGTTGGTCGAACCTCTTAAAAAAACCTAGTGCGAAAGGTTCAAGCGCGAGTTTAATCGTTTACTGTGGGGTTATTTCACCGTCTCGACGGAATAAGGTTGAACCACTACCACAAAATGCACTTCGACGACAAAGAATACATTCTTTAACTCCCGAGATGCAAGTATCCTGTGAGTCACGAAATTGAGTCGAAGCTCTAGCTGTTGCATGCTAGCCGCGACCCATTGGGTGACTGTTGAGAGATTGATTGGAATTTGGAGGCGTTTGTGATGTCTTAGGTGTGTTGACCCTCGGGCCTCAGTTGTTCATCAGGAGTCGCGAGCTATTCACGGCTGGTGGTATACCAATGGCTAGATTCGATTTTTTATTTTAAGTTTCATTGTTGCTTATTTATAAAATAATAATGTTATAGTTCATAATATGGTAATAATATATATATATATATATGATTGCTATTAATATAATTCATTAT
>LPNX010140845.1:1314813-1329064 GCA_001517045.1 Pseudotsuga menziesii | reverse complement strand
TATATATATATATATATAAATGTATACAAACGAACTTTTGTCGAACCCCATCCGAACCTCATCGAAAAATTCGAACCCAAATCGAACCTGAAGGTCGTCGAACTCGAACCCAAACTTTGTGACATAGCTAGTAAACAAAGATCAACCAGGAGTAAGGAACTCGACAATGGACTCAAATGGGACCAAGATACAACTTAGGGGCACTTGACCAAGTCAATGGGTAACCTGGGCTTTTGTCATTGTTCCAAGGCCTCCAAGGGCTTCAAGCTTGGGCTTGGATAAGGTCAAAAGGGCTCCTCTGACACAAACAACCACAAACTAAACACTAACCATTAGGGGCTCCACAAGGGGCAGCAAGGACTCAACAGTTAGCATCAATGACCAGACATCGTTGGCATCAATGACAACTTAATCAACAGTCATATGAAGTTTTTTGGACTCTATAGGCCATTTAGAGCCTCTTTGTTGATGTATTTTTGGTCAAATATGGATTGCACTCAATCTTCTTTTTGTTCTATGCACCCTCACTGTATAAGGTTTTGGAGCATATGGATGCACATGAATATATGTACAATGAAAATGATTTGAATTCCATATGTATTATAATTTATGTGTGTGTACAGTACCCTTGACGTACCCAAGTCCCTTGTTTCAAAAAGTGATGTCCCTTGTTTCCTAGCAACTTAGCTATAAGGAGACCCTCCCACCCTCTATTTGCTTCACACCATCTTCATTGAGGATTTGTGTCCATTTGGAGGTTTTGGAGCAAAATTGCAGGTTGAGCGGTTAGATATTTTGGAGCTTGTTGGGCAGTAATCTTGGACTGTTTGTAGTGGATTTTGCATCTGGTTCAGAAGGATACAAGCAAGCTTGAAGGAGTTCTTGTCCATCACATTGTTACTTGTGTCCATTGAGTTGTTTTGCTTGTTGTTTACTGAAACAGAAGAAACTTCGTTTCTACAAAAATAACCAGGGTAGATACACCAGATTAGAGTAATCAATGAATATAAAATATATGGTTGATAAGAGATAATATTACAATGAAAATTATGTTTGTATAAATACTCATTCAGTGTTCCCTTTCGTAAAGGGGCATAACCTTACATCAAAGTGCCTCTTCATTAGTATTAGTTTATTTAATTATTAATGTTTATTAATATTTAATTATTATATTTTTTTTTCGTTACATTGCCTTCCCTTTAAGGGAAGCTTTGTCCTCGAAACTTTCTTGAAGACAAGGCTTACATCTGATTTCTTGGTTGTAATGTCATCTCTCGATTCTTTATTTTAGTACACGCGACACTTGACGAAATGAGACGATACGAGTTACGAATTCCAAGGAGAAAATGGCGCATTGTCTGTGATGTGGTCCATCCGAGATCTATTTTCATCGAAGGTGATTGTTGATCGTATTATTGGATAAATCTTCCTGTTTTCTACTTAGGCTGTAGATTTTGTGTTCTTTCGCTTCTGAATTTATAACTCCTTTGTTTATGTTCATTTTCACCCAGTCATTGGTCAAAATGCTTTTTGTAGTTTGGGTGTCAGTAAGGAGTTCTTGTTGCTTGTTTTTAGCAGTTCTTGTTGCTTGTTTTTCTGCTAAATTGACTTCCTTTTGAACTGTGATGGTAACAAAATTTGTATTTGTTTCTTCTTCCTCAACTGGAATTAGTTTTTTGGATAGTTTGGATGCTTCCTTCTAGATTTGAACTAATTTGTTCTCTAATAGATTATTATTATTCTGAATCTTCTCAAACCTTTCGTCTTGCGACTGTTTGTCGTCCTTTAACTTCTCGATTTGTTCCTCTAGTTCTTGATTAACCTTCTTCATGGCAGAATTTTCTTCGTCCTTTCCCAGTATTTTTGCTGGAGATAATGAATCTTCTCTTTTAACTTTTAACTATATTGAACTTTATCCCTTTCCTTCTTTATTTGTATAAGTAATTTCTGATTACGATCTCTTAAACGAGAGATCTATTCTTCTTTACCTACAACAACATTATCCAAAATTCGTGTGTATCGTTGTATTGATTTATCATTTCCCTGCAGCATCACCTTTGATATTTCTCTGAAGTCTTCGGATGATGCGACTTCTAATTTTGACTTGATGTTAATGTCCTGAAATGTGATTTTCTTCTTTTTGTGGGGAAACGTCATAAACTTCTTTTCAGCATTTAAGATAAAAGTCCCCAATGTTCCCAGCCACGATAATCCCAAAACTAGTCACCGTCGCTACTCTACAAAGATTTAACTATAAATTGCGAGACACCAATATAATCTCCAATGTTCCATTGTAAATCGCTTATTGCATATTCTTTGTTGTTCCAAAAGTCCAACCTTTCACGTATATTTGACTCTAGGGAATCGCTAACTCATTGGCAAATTCATCACTAATATAATTATTGTGTTCGCTGGGAGCAATAGAAATAGTAATGCCTTTCCCTCTAATTATTCATTTTATTTAAGTTTTTAAAGTGCTTGGAAATCTTCCTTGTTTTTCTCCATGAGACTCCATTTTATTTTGTCAGAACTGATTATGAAATTTATATTTTAATTTTAAAGACTTCCTTCCTTAATATATCTAAACACTTCACTTCAGTACACTTATTAAAAATATTCCTTATAACCCTTTTGCTTGACTAAGGATTAAAATAGCTTTAAATAATAATAAAAAATTTCAAGTCTGGAAAATATATTAAACAACGGAAACAAAATTTACATCACAGAGAGGTCTTTGGGGTGGTCTGAAACAATGGAACCACCGCCCTAACCAGTCAAAACTGTGAATCTGTCTTAGATTTATATGACAAAAAAATCCATCAACAGATGGAAGCCATACTATAGGCGCGAAATCAATAGTGACATTGTTCATGGAATCATAAAACAAGACCTTAGAAAGGAAATTAAAGCAAAAAAACTTAAAATAGCAAATGGAACCAGTAGGAGGCTAAGCTAGCTTCAGAGTCCTCATTAGTAACAGACTATGGGGGAACTTCTTCCAGGATGGGGCAACCACCATGGAAGTCTTCATCAGAAGTCGAATCAAGAATCTTGGCAGGAAGTGGAGAAGACTTACAGACAAGCTCCTCGTTTTCGCAGACGCGCTTGTTGATCAGCGGTGTGATGGTGGTTGGCACCGAAAGGGGGTGTTCAACGTCGTTGTCGATGTAGGAACCGAGCTCCTTTCCATTGACAGTCCCCCAATGGCGATGTCGCTCCCCACTTCTATGTTACTCACGGTGCAAAGACCAATGGCCAAGAGCTTCCAAGCAAAGGTAGCATCCAACCTGTTGAGTTGGGCATCCAGTTCAATCAACTTCCTCTTGGCAGAGAGCACAGAGCTTTGATTATAACTCCAATTACTCAGCATTTCATCCATCAAGGTACCCATCATGTTTTTAATTAACCAGTAATGATTTATTTGGCCACCCCCTCTGCCCCTAGCCAAATGCTCGATGACCAGGAGTGATTCCCATTCATCAATCAAGGCTCTAACCGACATAGAAACACCAATCTTGTACCCTTCTTCCATCATTAGACCCATACTATTCTAGACACGACTTCCTCAACCGCTACCATGGAAAGGGGCTCCGCGTTGTCGAGACATGGTGAGTTGAATATGACGTTGCAGGTGCAAACTTGGAGCAGGATGCCTCAGCTGCGCAAAAACCCGGGTGAACGAAGCAGAAGGAGGCTGAGAACAGGCCCCGCAAGCCAAAGCCAAGGGCAGAAAATGTTGTTGTAGATGCAAGCTAGGAACCAAAAGGCTGGATTGCGAAGAAACCCGGATAGGCAGACCAGAAGAATGCTGAAAGAAGTCACTGCTAACTAGAACTAGGAGCGGGAGAATGAGCCATCGCACATCCTCTTTCCGCTCCTTTAGCCTGTCGGCCACACACTCCAAGTCTGAGGCCATAAGAGGAGAGTTATTGCAGGTGGTACTGCAATGTGGCCCTTCCATTGCCAGACGGACAACTTCTTCATCGCAGGGCAAAACCATTAACTGCAAAGACCCTCTACCTTCGCCAGACAAGAAGCTCTCTTCCTCGCAATGAAGAGCCTTTAACTGCATGGGGAAGAGTTTTGAAGTCTCGGCATGCAAGGTGCCACGTTGTTGGCTCTTTGCCCGAGGTGCTATGCCTTGTCAGCTGGACAAGTGGACACCTGCATCCGAGTAAAATAGATTTAAATAATTGCTTCTTGCTATAAGAAACCGTTTTATTTGAACTTGATTAAAAGGTGTCTTTAATATTCGATGTATGTGTATTTCCTTGTTTTAACTTTTAATAAAGAAAACTTTTTTATGTTTAACTTTATATTCTCTTTTCAAAAATTATCCTTGAATAACTTCCTTGGAATGCTATACACTTTTCATTGGAATCACTTTTTTTCCTTGAAAGATATTATTCCTTAATACCTTTATTTTTGTACTTCTTGACCTTTTAAATCTTATGTAACACTTTTTTATTATTTAACTTTTAGGTGATTCCCTTGGATAACTCGTGACTTGTTCGCATTATGATATATATGTCCTCTTTAACTACTGATTTACCCAATCAAGTCCACTTACTATATGTAGTAACCAATTTTTATCCTTTTCTAAGAAATTTTTCTTATAAAATCCATTTGACTTATAAGCCGAGTTACGACAGATTAATAAAAAAAATGGTTAATCCTCGAGTTGTGACGTATTATCTTTCAAGCGGTGGTTCCTTTAACCATCGATTTCCTAGGAGACACATCCAGAATGCACGCACTTATGATTGGTTGATCAATTCTTAATGATGGCTATCAAATCAACCTCTTTTATACAACAGTCTATTCTTTGACAGATGTTTGGACAGCTGGTTGCTGCAACGACGGATGGTTTTTCAAAGTGTTGGCTCGATTGTAATTAGAACTATCTTGTGTCTCTGAAATGCTGGAAATGTATGATGTTTTCAATAGGTCATGGGACTGGTAGTGAATGATGACAAGTGGACAAAACTTCTTAGGCACTAGCAGCGGATTAATATCCTCAGACAGTGGCGGCTAGCAATGACGTTTTTTTTTTTTTAGTAAATTTGACCTATATATGAATTCCTAGCACAAATATAATGGCGGAGTACTACACTGTTTACATAAGACACTTCTGTAAGCACGTTCCTTTCAATAATATTCAGTGTTCCACGGGGACGCGTCCCGCAAGGTCGGGGACGCGTTTCCACGTTTCCTGCGTCCCGGGGACTTGGGGACTCCTAGGCGAAACTTTCCCTCCCCAACCATGCCCCTGTGAATTGTTTTTTAATATTTTCCCATTATTTTCACATTTTACAATTCCTACTTGGTACTACTTAGAAAATAAACTGATATATTTAGTATTTACATTGCACAATCATTAATATACATCAAATGAATTATTATTTTTGATATTTTATTTTATTTTTATAACTTTAGAGATGTCCCCCCCGGAATATCCCTAAATTTGGGGGTGGTCTCCACGTGTCCCGAATGTGCGTTTCCCCGCTCCCGCGTCCCCCTGTCCCAGAAACATGGGGGAACATTGATAATATTTGACGGCCTGGTACTTCCAATTATTAACATGGCTTTACTGTGTATTTTATTTTTATCTTTTTTTATTAAAGAATTTTTTTTCCTTCAATTTTGCAGTTGATTTTTTTTTCAATGTTGGCAGCACAAATTATAAATGGCCAAAGGCCTGATTTTGTCAAGCACCTGACAAGTTCAGAAACTCTGAAAAATTTAATGTTTTGTTTTCAAGGACAACGAAATTTGACCAATGATCTGGTTGTCAAGGGTCGGGATGAGATTTCGCTCTGATACCACTGAAACAGAAGAAACTTTGTTTCTACAAAAATAACAAGCATAGATAAGCCAAATTAGAGTAATCCATGAATATAAAATATATGATTGATAAGAGATAATATTACAATGAAAATGATGTTTGTATAAATATCCATACTGGGTGCCCTTTCGTAAAGACGCATAGCCTTTCATCAAGGTGCCTCTTCATGAAGTATTAGTTTATTAAACTATTAATGTTTATTAATATTTAATTATTATATATATTTCGTTCATTACATTTACTCAATTTTCCACTATCCTAGTCCAACAATCAACTGTCTAGATATGCAAACAATCTTAAATGAATCAAATTTTCCCCTTTTATGAGTTTGATCTTTGATGATTGATCATGTTGCTCTTGTAGACTTGTAGGCATAGAATGTAGCTTTTTGGACATTGTAGGCCATTTAGACCATCGTTGTTTATGTATTTTGGTTCACATATGTATTGCATTTGGTGCCATTTTGATATATTCACCCTTACATGGTATATACATGAGTATACTTTGCATTTTTTGTCTCTAATGGTTTAGAATCTTTAAAATAAATTTTTCCAACTAAATTGTGAATATTCTATGTATTTTTTTAAAAAACGAGTCGTTAAATTCAAATCAGTCTGAGTCGTAGCCCAGCTCGAGTCCGAGTTGATTCCTTGGCCAAGTCCAAGTCTGAGTCTAAGTTTTAAAACATTAATTGAAGGAGGAGGTCAAAAGCAAATCAGAGGCAATCCTTTATAGTTTTAGAAGCAAGCCGAAGCAATGGAAGAATCAAAAAGTTATGAATGACAGAGACAACAAAACACCTCCGAGTTTGGTCAACACGAAGAGCCAACTCTCCCTTGACAGCATAGGGTATCAAGCACATCAGTGGTTTCTCCCTGGTAGGCTATAAAGGGAGGATGTTTTCTCATTTACATTGGCATTTTTTAGATTGAAAGGGCTTTCTTTCCCTCAAGAGTGAAGATCAAGGAAAAGCTTCTCAAAAGACCTTTTAGCAAGCATGAGTTATATATTGAAAATCTTTGAGATTCACCCTCTCAATTGTATCAGTTTGTGACCCTCTCTGTTAAGTGTCCTGTTAATTCCATGAGTTGTCAGATCCCTTTTCGTCTGAGGTTTTGAACTTTATAAATAAAATCTTTAAGTTACAATTTGGTGTAATCTCCATTGTGCTCAAGATTTTATATGGTGACATGATAAGCTTATAGATTTCATCTGATGTGTTGTTAGTGTTTCAATGATTTGTTAGTTATTGCAAGGAATCTTTTAACTCATCTCAAATAAATACTTTGTTTTGCTACTAAATTCTTGTTGGTTTGGTGCGCATCTTCTTCCACAAGATTGTTGGATTTATTCATGCATTGACCCTGCTTAGTGTTAACCTCTTTGATATTCTTCTTGAAGCTCAAAATCTCTGATACACTAATTGTGGTGCCTGAAAGATGAAGATCCACTCAATCCAGTCTAAACTTTCCTTTAAAGCTCAACTAGCGCTAAGCAGTATATTTAAATTGTTTACTGAAATAACCACACATGAACTTCTTTACAGTATGCAGCGGAATATAAAACTGAGAAACATTCACAACATCACATCACAATATAGCCACTACTATTTTGGGTATGGAAACCCCCAGAAAAAAACCCAAGATGGGAAAACCAGTGCAGTAGTCAGATATGAATTTTATTATTGAGAAAATATGGAACTTTTACAATCAACAATCTAATCACCCAACCTGGCGAAATAGCACCTCGGCAAAATCACTAGACAAACCCCAGCGAACCCAACACACCCTCAGCGTGACTGTACAGCCAATGCGTCAACAGTACAGCCTCCCACACTAGTTGTACGGATCCATACGGTTGTTGTACGGATTTCCTATGGTCTTGTACAGCTGTTGTACAGATACCGTATAGTCTTGTACGGCTATCCTTTGCAGCTGCCTACTTGCCTGATCAGTACAGCACTCTTCCCTCCTAGAATGTTGATGACCCTGTTGGTTAGCTCCTCCATCCTCTCTACAAAATCCACTATCTAACTTTCTCTCTTTGTCTGTATCTTGTCTATGTCATAATACAATTGTGTCCTCTCCACCAATTGATCTTTCTTTTATAACTTAATGATAAGCAAAAACCCTAATTTCCCTTTTTCATAAAGTCAATTAATAATTAGATTACTTTAATTTATTTTCCAAAATAAACTTAGGAAAAGTAAATTAAATACAATTGGCTTCCTGATTTAAGTCTTCTACATGCAACGACACATGCATGCAAGAAGAGCTTCCTTGTTGTCACTTTCTAACACTCCCTCTCAATGAGGAAGGGATTCTATAGCAACCCCAACTTATTCCTAACCTTCACAAAACTGTGTCTGCAAAGTGCCTTGGTGAAAATGCCCGCCACCTGCTCATCTGTCTGTATGTACTCTAACCGAATGGTTCCTCTCTAAACACGATCTCTCAAAAAGTGGTATCAAATGTTTATGTGTTTGCTCCAGTCATGGAACACTAGATTTTTAGATAGCCTGATGCCACTCTAATTGTCACACTGAACTACTGTAGCCTCTAGCTCACACTCGAACAACCCTGAAAGTAACTTCCTCAGCCACAAACCCTCACAAGCAGCCATGTTGGCTGCCATGTACTCAGCATCTACCAAGCTCAATGCAACCGACTTCTGCTTCCTGCTAAACCAAGAGACAAATCCTGACCCAATGTTGCAGTAGCAACCTGAAGTACACTTCCTGTCCTCTACACATCTTGCCCAGTCAGCATCTGTGAAGCCTGCTAACTGTACACTCCCCCTGCACTCATAAACCAACCCATACTCCCCTGTACCTCTGATGTAGCTAAGTATGTGCTTTGCAGTTGTCCAATGCACTCTCTGAGGGTCCACCATGAACTGGCTCAAAGAGTTGACTGCAAAGCTGATGTCTGGTCGTGTGTTGACCAAATACATAAGTGATCAGATAAGCTGACAATACAACGTAGGATCAAATCCGTTTGATCCTAATGCATCAATCTTCCTCAAGTTGGAAACTAGAGGTATGGCCATAGGCTTGTAGTCTTCCATCCTGAATCTCTTCAAGATCTCTATTGCATACTTCCCCTGTCCAATAAAGAAGCATCCATCTCTCTGGAAGACCTCCAAGCCTAGAAAGTAATGCATCAACCCAAGGTCTTTCATCTAAAACTCAACTGCAAGGTTGGACTTGCAGTCGCCAATCAGCCTCTCATCTCCTGTAAGAAAAAGATCATCCACATATAAAACGAGTATGAGAAGCACATCACCTGTGAAGAAGTCCAGGTTGTGGTCAGCCTCACTCCGTTGAAATCCCATCTCCCATAGATAGATGCCAATCCTCGAGTACCATGCTTGAGGTGCCTGTTTGAGCCCATAAAGAGCTCTATGCAGCTCGCATACATGTGGCTCTCTGTTCTCCACAATAAGCCCCTTTGCTTGCTCAATATATACCCCCTCCTCTATCACTCCGTTGAGGAAGGCAGCCTTAACGTCCATCTGATGGACCCGCCAACCCATCTCTGCTGCTAAAGAAATAATGGTCTGAATAGAAGAATACCTGGCAACAGGGGCAAAGGTCTCCTCATAATCAATACCATCCTTCTGTGAAAACCCCTTAGCCATGAAGTGCGCCTTATACTTCTCCACGCTTCTGTCTGTTGCATGCTTCACCTTGTAGATCCACCTAGATCCCACCACCTTTTTGCCTTCACGTCTTGGCACAACCTCCCAAACCTGGTTTTGCATGATAGAGTCATACTCCTCAACCATAGCCTCCTGCCACACATCATGTTGTGCACCCTCCTCAAAGCTGGAAGGTTCAGAGTTAATCTACTATGTCATCAGTGCCATATAACTAAGTCTCTCTGGTGGTTTGCTCCACCTCATGGAACTCTATGGAGGATCAACCTACCTGGAATCTTAAACTGTGGCAATAAACCACTTAGGCCTTAGCCTAGTGTTTATCTGTTGCAGCTCCTGCTACAGCTCATCCTCCAAGTCAATGGCTGAAGGATATTGTCCACCTGACTCCCTATGACTACCAGAACATGTACCATGTGTCTAAACTTATACTTGTACATCTGGCTCCTCCATCTTGACCCCCAAATCCTGTGTTGGTTGTTGCTCTGCTGGTAAGTCCATAGATCTCCACAAGGCCTCGTCCTCATCAAACTGGACATCCCTGCTCACAATGATCGTCTTGCGAGCAGGAATGTATACTTTTTGTGCCTTCGAAGTCTCGATGTATCCAACAAGTAACCCCTTCTCTCCAGAAGGATCCAGCTTCTTCCTAGTGTCAGCATGAACATGACAACAGCAAACACTCCCAAATATGTGAATATGACTCACATCTGGCCGAGTTCCTATGAAGACCTCCTCTGGTGTCTTCCTCCCCAAAGTTGTGTGGGGACACATGTTATGAATGTATATTGTAGTCATATATGCGTCGACCCAAAGGAATAGTGGTAATCCCTAATCAAATAGCATGGCCTTGGTTGCTCCTACCATAGTCTTGTTCTTTCGCTATGCTATGTCATTCTGTTACGGGGTATGAGGCATAGTGTGCTCATTCTTGATCCCCTATGCCAAACAATACTCCAAGAACTCATTGGAGGTGTACCCTCCCCCATTGTTCGTTCTCAAAACACGAATCTTCCTTCCTGTTTGGTTCTCAACAAGAGTTTTAAACCCGAAACCTCTCAAAGACCTTTGACTTGGCCTTCAGGAAATATATCCAAGTCTTCCTGGAATAGTCATCAATGAAGGTCACACAGTAACTATAACCACTGAAAGAATGGACACTCATAGGTCTGCATACATCTAAATCCATTAAGTCCAAGGGCTCCTTAAACTTGTGATCACTCTGCGGGAAAGGCTTCCTGATGTTCTTCCCCAAAGCACAACCTTTGCAGTGGTCATGCTTCTCCTCTTGTACCTGAGGAACTCCAATGACAGCTTGTCTCAAGTGCCTCAGTGCTCCATGGTGTAAGTGTGCCATCCTCCTATGCCACAACTCACCCTGACTGCTGTTGCTGCTGACAATAGCCTTTGCAAGCTCAAAGTGTACTCTAAAAATCTTCCCGCTCCTAATCCCAATCACCCGATCCAAGCTCCGATCTGACCCCTTGGGCATGATATACACTTTGGTCTCGGAATTTCAACTAAAATCCCTTGTCTTCCAGAGTGGAGACTGATATGAGGTTCTTGGTCAACCGCGCAACATATAATACATCAGCAAAACTGAGGGTTTTGCCAGACTCCCTCTGAAATAAAACAATGCCAACTCCATGTGCTTGATACCACGCATCATCACCTAGCTCAACATGGATACTCCTACCTGTGGTGCTTGCCAAGCAAAACTCCTCATCGAAGTTCTTGCTAAACTCATCCACCTCTGTAGATCGAGCCATCTGAGTGTTTCCCATCTTCTTCATGTCTGGGCACTGGGAAGCAAAGTGTCCCTGCTTGTGGCAGATAAAACATTTGACTTTTGACATGTCGAGGTTCTTCTTACCACCCTTCTTTTTCTTTGCCTTCCCTTTGCTCTTCCCCATCAAGGCTAGAGCCTCCTCATCCACAATCTGTGGGGCACTGCTAGATGAGGCCAATCCTTAACCCATGCGGGTTTCCTCCTGTACAAAGTCATCCCACAATCTTTTTCAACCAGGGAGCTTCTCCCTAGCCACAACACCTTTAACAAAGGTGTCCCATGGCTTAGGAAAACCATTGAGGGCTATCTGAACTAGCTCCTCATCCTCTATCTTAGAGCCACTAGCTCCAAGCTCGTCTCTGATCTGAGTGAGTTTTGTGAGATGCAATACAACTCCTCCCTTGGCCATCTTGGTACTACGTATCCTCTCTTGCAGCACCATCTTCTGGTTCTCGTTCTTACTCTAGTAGAGACCTTCCAAATCCTTCCACATATCCAATGTGATCTTCTTCCCGGAAAGGTGAAGGACTATATGGTCCTTCACTCCATCTATGATGATTAACATGGCTATGGAATCTATCTTTTTCCATGCTACTAACTCTGTCGGATCAATGGGTGCAACCTTCATGGAGTCAATGTGATCCTATGCATCACTAACATCCAAGATCCTTGTGATCCTTTCTTTCCATGTAGGAATGTTATGAGCCCCCTGGAGTCTGTCCTCAACTCTCAACTACACGGCCATACTTAAGTCTACCTGTCAAGCCCTAGATCTGCAATCTAGGTTTGTGTCTTCAATAGATCTGCCCCTGATCTATCACTGTTGCTGCAAGTCTCTCAGATTCAACTCACCAGAGCTCTGAAACAATGTAAACTTTCCTTTAAAGCTCAACTAGGGCTAAACAATATATTTAAATTGTTTACTGAAATAACCACACATGAACTTCTTTACACTATGCAGCGGAATATAAAACTGAGAAACATTCACAACATCACTTCACAATATAGACACTATTATTTTGGCTATGGAAACCCCCGAAAAAAAAACCAAGATCGAAAAACTAGTGCAACAGTCATATATGAATTTTATTATTGAGAAAATATGGAACTTTTACAATCAACAGCCTAATCACCCACCCTAGCTTAATAGCACCTCGGCAGAATCACTGGACAAACCCCAGCGCACCCAGCACACCCTTAGCATGACTGTACAACCACTCCGTCAACAGTACGGCCTCCCACATGTGGTTGTATGAATCTGTACCGCTGCTATACGGTCTTGTGCAGATGTTGTACGGATGTCCTCTGTAGCTGCCTGCTTGCTCGATATATACGACACTCTTCCCTCCTAGACTGTCAGTGACCCTGTTTGTTAGCTCCTCCGTCCTCTCTGCGAAATCCTCCGTCTAAATTTCTCCTTTTGTCTGTATCATGTCTGTGTCGGAATACAATTGTGTCCTCTCCACCAATTGATCTTTCTTTTCTAACTTAATGCTAAGCGAAAACCCTAATTTCACGTTTTCATAAAGTCAATTAATAATTAAATTACTTTAATTTATTTTCCGAAGTAAACTTAGGAAAAGTAATGATAGGTAATAACTCCTGATTCGATCTTATTCATGACTAATGCATACATTTATATATTACATGTGATGGCTGAGCTTCATCAACCTTTTCACCTTCCTATGTAACGGATCAGCTTCCTACATATTTATTTATTTATTTACAATAATCCCGACGGATTATATTCTAACAATCCCCCTCTTAATCCGAAGGGGTGTTCGTAGGTCCAAGCATGTTTCTGAATCTTTCAAACTTTTCTCGTCCAAGCGCTTTGGTGAAGATGTCTGCAACTTGATCATTTGTGGAACAATGTCGAAGATGGACTATCTTGGCCTCTACATTATGTCGAATCAAATGATACTTTGTGTTGATGTGTTTGGTTCGATCATGGAATCTAGGATTCTTAGCCAGCTTGATTGCAGAAGTATTGTCGACCAATAATGGAGTGGAGTTTTCTTGTTTTTCTTGCAAATCTTCAAGTATCTTCCTGAGCCATACTATTTCTTTCGTTGCTTCAGCTGCAGCCACATATTCTGCTTCTGTTGTTGAATCTGCTGCAACTGACTGTTTGCGTGATCTCCATGAGACAGTTGCTGATCCAAGACTCATAGTGTATCCAGAAGTTGATACTCCTGTCTCCTTATCGCCATCAAAATTTGAGTCTGGGTACCCAATAAGTTTGAAGTCATCCACTTTAGAGTACTTGATTCCAACGTCTTGAGTCCCCTTCAAGTATCTTAGAACTCTTTTTGCAGCTGACCAGTGTCCTTCACAAGGTTTATGCATGAACCTTGAAAGTATGCCAACAACATAAGAAATATCTGGTCTAGTTGTTGTAAGGTAGATAAGGCTTCCTACAAGTTGTCGATGCTTGGTCGCATCCTCAAATTCTTTTCCTTCGCTTGATGTGAGCTTCATTTTCTGTTCCATTGGAGTAGATATAGGGTTGCATTTTGTCATGCAAAATTTGTTTAGTAGTTCTCCAACATATTTTTTCTGAGATAGGAAAATATACATAGGATGTTGAGTGACTTCATTTCCTAAGTAATAGTGGAGATGTCCCATATCTGTCACTTCAAAGATCTTTTTCAAATCTTTCTTTATGGATGCTATATAGCTCTCATTGTTCCCTGTCATCAAAAGATCATCTACGTACACCACAAGATACACAACAGATCTTCCAACTTTCTTTATAAACAGTGTTGCATCATCAAGATCAAAATGTTCGAAATTTAACTTCAAAAGATGCTCGGTTAACTTTTCATACCATGCACGAGGTGCTTGTTTTAGGCCATACAAGGATTTGACAAGCTTGCATACCTTTTGTTCTTTTCCTTTCACAACAAAGCCTTCTGGTTGAGACATGAAGACATTCTCTTTCAAGTCTCCATTCAAAA
>LPNX010140845.1:1251750-1314115 GCA_001517045.1 Pseudotsuga menziesii | reverse complement strand
GTCATAAAATACTTATTCCCATTTGCTGAAGGTGTTGGCATTGGGCCACATAAATCAGAATGCACTAATTCTAATTTCCTACTTGCTCTGAAATTAGATACATGGAATGGCAGCTTACTATGTTTCCCTAATATACATGCATCACATTTGTCCTTCTCTTTGGGAATGGTGGGCAAACCAAATACACCATTCTTTCTCAACAAACGAAGACTGTTATAATTCAAATGACCAAATCTTGCATGCCACGATGAACTAGATGACAAACTACCTTCTCCATGCTGAGAGAGGTAGGCATAGTTCTGAACTCTTGCAGATGAACCCTTTAGCTTCAGTAGCTTCCCATCTTCGTATCCAGTCATGATGACTTGGTTGTCAGAGGACTTTCTCATTTCTACAATTCCATCAAACATGTGGATGGAATGGCCTCGCTACCGAATCTCCACCAAGGACAGCAGGCTTCTCTGCAACTCTGGAAGATAAAGAACATTCTTCAACAAGAAATCAAGGAATCCAGGCATCTTCAGTCGAATGGTGCCCATTCCCTTTGGTTTAAGACTTGACTTATCTGCAAAGTAAACTATGCCATCTATTGTTTCATTAAGTTCTTCAAAACAGTGTTTTCTAAATGTCATGTGTGATGTTGCACCAGTATCAAGCAGCCAACAATCTTTGTATGATGAAAGTGAAGTCATTTCATTAATTCCAAGATTACAATGTGCAACAATACAATGAGCAAAATCAGACGATTTACTAGCATCCAGATTTTTACTGTCATCTTTCTTCTGGTTATGCTTGTCTTTGATAGAGTCCCATGGAGCCCAACACTGATCTGATGTGTGCCCAGTCTTTCCACAACGCTCGCACTGCAAATCTGATCTTTTGTTGGAGTTGTTTCTTCTTCCTCTGCCTCTCTTGCTGCTTTCTCCTTTTGGATGGTCATTGGATTGGTCTTTGCCAGCAAGGGCAGCACCAATAATAGATGCCAAAGAGTGCATCTCTAATCTGGAAATTGTAACTTACAGAATGCTTAGAAAAAGATATGGGATGCAGGTTTAGATTCCTGCTCCTTTACATATTACAATGTGATTCTGCAGCCTATACAAATAATTCTACAGCCCTATCAAAACAATCTTGTAGCTGCTTTATATTTAATTTTGCAACTCTATATCATTTGCTTTTAGAGTGCTATTACATGAACAACTCAAAACATCTTATGAAAAGACGCAATATTAATACAATGTATTGTAGCAGAGTGGGTTCTCAACACTTTTACACTCTGCAAATCACATCATTCACAACTCATTATAAAGGTCATGGCTCACACTCATCCTTCGTAGGTTCATACATAAGACATATGCTCAACACTTAATACTCTCGGGCTCATACAATATCCATATTAGGTAAATATTTGTAGACAAACTCTATGCATATAAGTTTGGACAGAAGTTAGGGTCTGTGCAACCCAATGGTCACAAAATATTTTATCAGCAATATTTTACCTCCACGCTCTTGAATCTTCACAGTGTCTTCAAGCTTCACGCAGTCCTTGATGGTCTCAAATATCCAACATGCACCTTCGGGCGTTTGAGAGGATATAAGCAGCTTCAGTTCGCAGCAATGGTGCTTCAACGCAGTAGTTGTAGCTCCCAGCAGTGGTGCTCTATGCAGGCAGGCAGCTTCATAAATACTCAATCAACTTGATCATCAACAATGTTTCGCAGTGGTGCTCTATGCAGGCAGGCAGTTCTCCACGGGTTCAGTGTTCAACGCAGCCACACCAACGCTGTCTTCAACGCAGAGCTTTCACGCACAGCTTCATCATTCAGTCTCTGAGTGAATGTATAAGCCAATATTTATTACAGACAATTTTCGTGCATCGCAAGACCAATGAGGTTGCATCGAACGGAGGATTCTCAGGATTCGGTTCGCCTAGCATGTAGCTTCACTTTGAACCCGCCTTTCATGTAAAGAGTCACTCCAAGCTTAGATTTCACACTTTCAATACTATCAGCAGCTCTAACTTTAAAGCAATACAACACAGACTCCGCTACGTATTTCATTTGCAAATAAGCAAAGTCTTTTCCCAAGCACATACGGGGACCTCCATTAAAGACAGAAAACTTTGGTGTTCAGAGGCCCAAACGATAAATGGTCCGCAGTCTTCACCAGCGATCCTGCAAACGTGGAATACATACTGAAAACAAAGTTTGCCAGTTTTCCCAAAGGCCCGACATTCAGAAGCTCGTTCAGAGACTTTTTGGGTGAATGTGTGAGAGCAGGTGGAGGACAGGCCGCGGCAGTGAGTCTCCAACAATCAGTATTCACAGTATTATTTCTCCAAAGCATCGAACTTCTTGCAGAACGGTACCCATCTTTTGGCAAATCCTACGGTTTCTACCAGAGAGTAGAAAGTGATGAGAAGAAGCAACGTCGTCTGAGATATAGCATGCGATTTTATTTTATTTTTGGACTGGATAATCGATTGCAAGTACTGAAAGAACTGTGTTGGCGGTGATTATAAGAGGCTCCTTGACAGGATCTACTGTGGTGATAATTACATCCACAGGATGAAGACTCTCAACAAAATCGGGATTAGGGTTTCACGTACAGTGGAAGACTCTCAACAAAATCGTAGCACAAAAATGGAGGAGTCTCTATTGCAGCACAATATCGCAGCACAAAGACTCTCAATCCTCCATCTCTATCGCAGCACAATCAAACTCAACCTGAAGGAATTGTAACGCATACAATCAATGTATGCAGGCTTGGCAGATGATGGATGGGGCTGAGCGGAGCATTAGAACAGCCAGTGCATGCACCAATGCATCCAATCTGCAGACTCAGGAAAATGAGTGAGCAGGCTGGCAGTCAGGAGGGGCAGGGCTGAAATGCAGCCAGGAGTTATGACAGCGCTCTGATACCACTGATAGGTAATAACTCTCGATTCGATAATATTCATGGCTAATGCATACATTTATATATTACATGTGATGGTTGAGCTTCATCAACCTTTTCACCTTCCTATGTAACGGATCAGCTTCCTACATATTTATTTATTTATTTACAATAATCCCGACGGATTATTCTAACAAGTAAATTAAATACAATTGGCTTCCTGATTTAAGTCTTTTGCATGCAAGAAGACCTTCCCTGTTGTCACTTTCTAAAATCCTGTGCTTTAAGCTTTTGGGTGCTTGTTCCAAAATAATTTAGGAGAACTTTGAGTCCTACTATTTAAGCAAAAAAAAACATATTTTTAGAGATATGTTATAATTAGTTGTTGGATTATTCTAGGCAAGCTCAAGATTGAATTTATAGTTATAGATGCCTTCACATAGTTCCTTAGACAAGAAGATCTCAAGGAACAACACCTACTATGATGGGAGGTGTCTCACTTCTTTGGAGTTATTTCCTCCTTTCATAGAAAAACTTATGGGTTGATTCTTGTACGTGTGGCATTGACCAACTCATATTATGGATGTTTGTTAAAGTTGGTCAGATTTTAGAGGACTATTTTTATTTGTTTACTCCTCCATAGCATAGATCTAGGGTTTTGGTAAACCTATTATTATTTTATTGTAACGGAAGTTGAGCTCCTCTCCTATATAAGAGAGCCCCTTCCTCATCTTTACTCATGGTTGGATTTTTAGAGCACTCTCTCTTTTGGAGCCTAATAGACATATCTTACATGGTGCAGCATGAAGTGTAAGGGTTTCTTCTTTATTCAAAATGTGGCATCCTTGTTCCTATTTCTATTGTTGCTAATGGATTGTAGAATAACTTAGAACTTGTTAACTAGGGCTAATTAGAAGCCTTATTAGAAGGGTGTAATCCTCTATCTCTCTTTGATGTCGGTTTGGTCATTTTTCTAGAGTAAGAGCTTGTAATACTTCATTCTATGAGGCATGCCCTAGTTGACATTGTTTTGATGTGGCACCACTCTGGGAACATCCTAGCTGATTTCTACATTTCCCTTGACTCTATTTGTAATGAGAATCGGCACTAATCTTCACGGTCTTTCCATCACCCATTCATCATATACAACAAAATGAACTAACACTTTCCTAAGGACAACTCTTCAAATCACCTTGTACCTTCATTTCCATAGCCTAGCAATTCCATCCCTAGGGAAGCCACCCCTGAGTTGGAGAAGAGCCAACCTAAAGTGTAGGATGGGAGTCATTAAGGTGACAATGGGTGACTCATCTAAGTTATAGTTGGGCTAGCTTTGTTCTTTGGGGCTTTAAACGTACATACTAGTTCAAGTTGTAATAGGGACTATCTACTTTGCCAAAGTCTTCTACAGCTTGCAGCTGGCCCCACTAGCATAAAACAACCCACATGCACAGGCAAGACAAGCCCATTATGAGACACCCTAACTTTACCATCTAGCCAAGACCCCACTGACATCATTTTGGCTTGTACCATCAACATGCCACCATGACTAGAAAAAAACATCCATTTAAGCAATGCCTCTCTAAAATATGTTTCAGCTATGTCTTTCTAAGAGGACTACCTTTTGTTGCAAACATCGTGTCAACGATATATTACTGAGGGTTTGAAAGGAAACTCATCGGCAACATCAGAGAAAATATTGACACATTGACAAATATCGAAAAACTTCAAAAAATACAAAAGTATTCATTTTTTCAAATTTTTTAACATCTAAAACATCCCCCTTCCTCTATCGTAAGTGGGTACTTCTTTGTTGTCAATCCCCTGCTTTCCCTCTTCAAAGTGAGCAAAATAATCCAAAGATCTCTTGTCTCGGCCAATATTTTCCTATTTCTCACAGTATTTTGCCGATATATTGCAATATATTCCAGATTTTAAAAAATCACATTTTTCCCAGTGATTGCATCGAGAGTAGCAAGGTGCTCTACAACCCAGCATGGGGGAGATGTTGTAACGTAATGTAACGTTACTATATATAAATAAATAAAAAAAATTCATGTCGACTCATACAATAAAAAATTAACCAAATCAAAAGTAATTAAAAAATATGTGTCTCAACCAATGTCCGCCCAAGTTTCCAGGACGCGGGGACACAGGAGTGAAGAAACCCGGAAACAACATATGAATAAGTACCCCCCAAATTTTAGGAAACGTCGAAGGCTACGTTGGGCTCTTCAACATAGGGGACCCCACCAGGAATACTACCAAATTTATATTAGAAAAATTGATAGTTGGAGCATAAGTCATTAAAATCTTTAATTTTATAATCTAAAGATTAATACAAGTTCACACCATACATCAAGTAAAATAAAATGAAATACAACCATACAGAAGCTATAATTGATCAAAAAAATTCAGAAATACAACCATATTGGGCAGCGAAATGAAATTGAGGCTACTGAGAAGGAAAATAGTGGACAACATGGCCCTTTATGATTAAAGTTTTTATTAATTTTTTTATTTTTTGTTAAAATATTGTCAAAGGAAACATGGGGACGCCATTTTTAGGAGGGAAACGTTTCCCTTCCATGTTTCCTTGAGTTTCCTTCAAACGAGGACATGAGGGGGATGTTTCCAATGGAGTTTCCAAGTTTCCTACACGTGCGGGAGCGTGGAAACACGTTTCCTACCCTTGGGTACTTGTACCCGTGTAACAGTGGTCTTGACTCTTAACCAAATCAAAAGTAATTAAAAAGCCATGTCTTCACATTAAAAAAAAGTACTAAAACAAACATAGATAGATCTTAAACCAAGATCTACTAAGCACCAATGATATCAAATTAAATTTATTGAGGTTTAAATTTTTCGGGTAAAAAAACTTAAGAAAAAAATACACCTAAATAAATTTGGATTCCTCTTGGTGCTTGGTAGATCCAGGTTTAAGATAGATCTATGCTGGTAATATCCGCAATATATCGAAATGTTGTTATATTGCCACTATTTGCAACACTCTATACACTAAGCTAATTTACTCCAAAAATAAACTGCCAATGGTCAAAAGTATCATATTGCTAAGTATGTAGAGAGCTATAATAAATCAACAAAAGCATCATTAATGCTGAAATTTGAGTAATCGTATCCTTACAACCTATGTATTCAGAGTAATTGGGACAAGAAAAGTAAAAAAGGGTGATTATCATAAACATAACAATAATAATAATATAATTAGGCTAAAGTCAAAGGGCACATAGAACATACCCCTTCACCTTGTGACTAGTCAGTACATATAAGAAATTAGAATAGCATCACAAAGATCATTGCAGACATCTTATTATCATCTTATCAATTTATAAACTATGTATTATTAAATATATATCTTCTTATTATTTGCAGAAATCTTCTGTCAATTGTAGAAATATAAACTATTTACTACATTTGGTATCAGAGCCATTGAGTTCGCCAGCTCTAGGTTAATTCCACATAACCCTCAAATTCTTGTTCCATACAGCTGTAATTGCAATCAGCCCGGCCGAACGCCATTAATTTGAAAGGATCCTTGCATGTCGAGTTGCAATGTCATAAAGGTATGTTGTATAAACTATAAAGTACAGCCAACAGCACCATCTGTATGTTTCTGTATGCTCTTTCTGCTGCAATTTCTCAATCCGTACAGCTTGAAACTTCAGTTCTGTACATCACAAACCATTTTCGGCATATTATTGTCAGTGCAATCACCTATGGATCCTGCTATCATCTACAAATCGGACATTGTCTACCGCCGTCAACTGCAATTTAATTAAAACCATCATCGATGTTTCCTTTTCACTGTACCAGCAGCCAATCTAGTCACTGTACCATCTCCATACACCTTTACCCATGGGACAATACATATATCCCTTCCTACAGTTGCACCTTCAAATTTTTATTTTTAATTTTGGCATTTTATATTCCAAGTTGGCCTGTCAAAAAACTTCAAACTTGGTTTATAAAGTTTAAAAAAACATTACCTTCACTTTTGATTCTAAGTCAACTTACCTTATAAAATGGAATTTATTAAAATATAACAACTTCATGAATATATGGTATATAAAGGTTTTAACATAGGTCCCTCAAAAAGGCCTCCACCAAACTGGGTTATTACGACGAAGTGCACAAAGATGTTCATCATCTTGAAGACAAAGTCAATAGTGTCATGGAAATTATGGATACAATTGTGCAGTTACAAAAAGAGCTAGGAAAAAAATTGACAAATTAATAATAGGTGGGGAGTCGGGGACAGATTTGCAAGTTACTTGAAGATTCCAAAAATGATGTATAGACTTAATAAAGAAGGGAGATACTTGTCGCATGTGTATTAAGAGATGGATTTCAAGAGTCAAGACATATATGTGAAGATAAATCAATATGTTCTTCAAAAATAGACAACGAAAATGAAGTATGAATGTCGAACCCGGTGAACAATATCACTATTGGATATAATTCAGACTTCAACAAGGACAAGGCATCAAAGATAATTAATGACCATAAAGAAGGGATTGACCATCTAACTATAAAATAAGATGAGTCAACGGTAGAAGCCGAAACATATGAAAATCTACCCTAAATTCTGAACTTACCAACCACAACTCACAAAAGAGGTTAATATAGAACAAGTAAACCCAATTGATTTAAAATCGAAAAACTGACAAGTAATAATAAAGCACCACCAAAAATATCATTAGCTTCAATCTCATGCACCCAACAAAATAGAAATGAAAAAAGCATGTTTCAAATAGAAACTGACTTAAAAGGACCAATTTCAAAAACTAATCGCAAAAAACATTCCACTGCATCTCAAGAAAGTTGATAAGATACAAGTTTCAAGAAAAGAAGAAAGCACGACTACAGTTCCATTAGCAACCATGATCACAATCTAAGATCATGAAGCTCAAAGGAGTCATAAAAGACAAAAATGAAACAGTACTCGCAGATTTTGGTAGTGCTCATAACTGTGAAGACATCAATGTCGCTAAACAACTAAACTTTTTCTGCACCCCACCAAGGACCTCATGCTATAGTCGTTGATGGCCAAAAGGTCAAAGGAGCAGGTAGATGTCATAAAGTCTCAGTTCAAATCCAAGAATTTGATCTAGAAATAGGTTTATATTCTCTACAGTTCGATGTGATGGATATGGTACTAGGTGCACAATGGTTGATGCAGTTGGGCACTTCTTATATCACCAACCTTGAACAATAGTTCATGGAACTTAATTGGCAAGATCAATATTATAAATTATATTGTCTTGAAGGTTCCTCTCTTAAGAAAGATAAATTACAACTAATTAAAAGGACCGAGAAACATATTCAAACATAAAACAACAAAAGCAACAGAATTATGTTACCAGGAAGCATAAAGGTTTCTTGTTAAACATCTCTAGGTCAAAAGGAACCTCACTAACAATCAAACTAGGAATGAAGTCAAAGCACTAACTAGGAATGAAGTCAAACAAACTTGATGCCAGCACGGAAACATACTTAGCTATAGAGAAGCCAATTTACTATTCGGGAGATGTCATTGATGTAAATGGTCATGTA
Organism: Pseudotsuga menziesii; assembly: GCA_001517045.1. Taxonomy (NCBI): domain Eukaryota; kingdom Viridiplantae; phylum Streptophyta; class Pinopsida; order Pinales; family Pinaceae; genus Pseudotsuga; species Pseudotsuga menziesii. The sequence goes on along the minus strand of LPNX010140845.1, from coordinate 1,305,646 downwards.
AAAGTCATGAGGTAAATCTTCCATTGCAAGTCGGGTCATTAGTACCCAAAAGAGTTTTATATAAATATTATTTTGAGTCTCCCAAGGTAAGTTGGCCCTGTCAGTTTGATAGGTTGGCATAGTTAGTTAAAAGCTAGCCAGAAAATCAGTATCAATAAGGAGGGCGCATTCCTCATTTGCACATCAAGCAAGTTTTCTCTTACTTGAGGAAGGGGTTCGCTCCAGCTGAGAAGAAGATTGTTTTGGGTTGTAGAAGACTTGGAAGACATCTTATTATTTGGGAATCATCTTATCTTGGTTTACCATTGTACTTGGTGACTGAATCTATACTAAAGAGGTTGCAAGGTTTTCTCCCTTGTGGTTTCAAAAGGAAAAATCTTTGTGTTCTCTTGTTATGTTGTGCTTGTCTTTCTTTCAGCGATCCTATTGCATATGGTTATAATGTTATGATGCTAAATGTTTAAAGATCAAGACTAATCATTAAAACTTAACATGGTATCAGAGCCAACTTGAAAGAAGTCTTTGTGCAGTTGACACACTGCTACAACTGCAGCTACTGGAGATTAGTTTCGTGCTTGAAAAACCTAGAAGGAAAAATCTAGTCATCTTGGCATTTTCACTATAACTCAAGTTTGGAGAAGGCTCAAGAGCTTAAAATGTTACAAGTCGAAACTGACATCTTAATGTATACCTTGTGTACGAATTGCATCCTCAAAATCGTTGTACTTTAGGAGATATGATTCCTCCAAATCAGGGTTCCAACCTCTTCCAGAATTCAGTCATAAACAGGTGACATAGGGACAATTACTATATCTCGAGCTAGGAAGATCCAAATCAAATTTCACAAATGTTACAGATAGGGCACGGAGTGTAGTTTCTGTGTTGGGAGTTTCAGACCCTGAAGTTGAAACAGTGACACATGGCAACTCGTACAAGTTCGCTATACTGAACCAGCCCTAAAACAGATAACCTTAGGAAACTTAGCATAAGTTCCACTTAGGGAATCCATTCCAGCTTTAACCTGTGGGGTTGGAAAAAAGACAAATCAAGCTATCGCAGGACAAAGTTTCAGACCTTGAGGAGCACGAATTTCGAAGATAAAGCAGAATCAATATCAGACAATTTTGCAAAAGAAATTGGAGAAACTAGGGATTCCTGTTTAGGGCACTTCCCTCCACTAATCAGTTGGGAAAGGAGGACCATCAAACTCGCCCTAGGAAGGCGCATATTTCTATGGAAGCAGAACTCAATTCTGAGAATTTTCATTTTTGGCCCTATCATTGCTACCGTGAATATTAGGGCATCAATTATTTTGCAATTTTATCCACAAATTTCGGAAAAGGAGTACATTTCTCAACTCGCCTTGGGGAGGTGCATCTCTCTCTCCAATTAGTTTTGCAAGATTTCAAAGTTGAAAAATTAGGGTTTCTCTATCCAACCGTAGGTCAACCAAAAGCAATTTTCCAGAAGAGCATTGAAACAAACATCCAGTTGAAGCAATCTCATTGGTAAGTTCTATCCTCTCTTATTTCCACTTAAGGTTCACATTTTTATCATGATGACAATCAATACCAAGCTTGAGGACAAGCTTGAAGGAGCCAAAAACTTTCGGACATTGAAGCACAAAGTGCTTCTCATATAAAAGAGCATGACTAAGAAGACCATGTCAAAGGAGAAGTTGCAGATAAAGGGAGATGGGGACAAAACCAAGCATAAGGACTCAACCAAAGCCAAGAGGATTCTTTTTGTCTCTATTAGATCTCACATGGGTGAAGATGATAATCAAGCCCTAACAACTCATGCCAAGAAGGGAGAGACCACAAAGGAAGAACATTATCACAAGAAGCACAAAAAAGTCAAGGACTCTTGAGTCTTAACAGTTTAGATATTTCACTTGTGATGTTCTAGTAGAGATGGAAGACATCTAGAAAGATATTGTATGTATGTGGGATATAGATGAATGTTATGTTGAAGCATTCCCTAAGATAGTTGCATGACTGTGTGACCTATGACTTTGTCATGTTTTTTGGAAACTATGAAGTGTATCTAATCATGCAACTAAATTTGACTTGTAGGAAGGATCGTGTACAATCACCTACAAGAGAAGAATGACGGAACTTGTTCCGAAGAACAAGTGGCAATGGCTCAACTACGGCATTCAATAAGACGTACAAAATCTAGCATACTACAGATGTACAAAGCGAGGTTTCTCTCAAGATAGAATCAACTATGACGAGATGTTGCTCTAGTCACCAAAGACACTTGATAGTGTAATCAAAGTAGAAGTGTATATCGAGCAACCTGCAAGATTCGAGACTCTCTAAACAGAGAACCAAATGTACAAATTGAAGAAGGAATTCTACGAGCTCAGAAGACAACCATGACACACAGTTACATGATGAGCTTGAGGACTACCTAGAGTGATGAGATATCAACCTTTGCAACAAGGTTGCAGATGAGAAACTCGTAGATGGGTTCAAGAGGAACTTGCAACAGAATTCGAGATCTTGGTATCCAATGACCTTGTAAGATGACATATATGGATACATAGAAGATCAACATCAAAGAAGGCTACCAGTCATTCCAGCATTGAATGTTCTGATGCAGAGAATACAAGATGCAGAGGAAGGGTAGTGCTCTATTACAGGAGGGAGCAAGAAATCTCTGCTTCAGGGGGAGTGACTATAGCATAGATTGCAAAGATAGATTGAGAGACATCTGTGGAAAAGGTTGTTTGCCCCAGTATTTTATGGATATGCTTAGAGTGATACTGGATGTCTCCCCTCACGAAGAGGAAGCATATGTGGTGAAGTTTGAGACGGATACCTTGGACATGGTACGACAGGATAACTAATTCGTTCCAGGTAGATGATGAGAAGCTCATAAGCAGAAACGAAGAAGAGGCCTGCTGAAGAATTTGAGATGAAAGACCTTGGCTTGATGCACTATTTTCTAGGTCTTGAAGTATGGCAGAGCCAAAAGAAATACTCCTTAACCAAGGGAAGTATGCAGTAGAAATCCTGAAAAGTTTTGATATGTTGGACTGTAAAGACATGGCCACAGCCATGGATACAAATTTGAAGTTGTTGGTTGATGCTTCATCAAAGTTAGTGGATGTGACACTATTCAAACATATTATTGGTTCATTGATGTATCGGACAAATACCCGACCATATATATGCTTTGTTGTGAACACCTTGAGTCAACATCTGGTTGAGCCCATACATATTCACCTTGTAGCTGCAAAGCATGAGATGAGGTACCTGAAAGTTACGGTAGACTATGGTCTCAGTTTTACTGGAGATCATGACTTTAGACTATACGGTTATGCAGATTCAGGTTAGGCAAAAGGTGTCTCAAACAGAAAGAGCACTTCAGGTGGATGTTTCAGTCTGGGGTCAGCCAAGATCTCATGTCTAAACAGGAAGCAATCCAATGTTGCTCTCAGCACTGCAGAAGCAGAATATATTGTAGCTTTTTCCGCCAATTGTGAAGCCATATGGCTTCGGAAGTTTTTATCAGTTCTATTGGATCTGGAGATGAATGCCACCATGATTCAATGTGATAACCAAAGTTACATGAAGATGACAGAGAACCTCGTGTTCCATGATAAGACAAAGCAAATAGAAATACGGTATTTCTACATTCGTGACATGGTGCAGAAGGGAGTTGTAAAGTTCCAATATGTGAGCATAGATGAGCAGGTTGCAGATGTGTTGACTAAGCCTCTACCTCGTGTGAAGTTTGAGCACTTCAGAGACAAGATTGGTGTTGTACTTGTCTATAAGGACTTCCCTCAGAAGGGGGAGTAGTGTTGATGATACTATGGTATCTTGATCACAGCAGGTAGCTCATTTGGGATTGATCATCCTTAGACTTGATCTTGTAATTCCGAAAGGAAGGTGTTATCACATATATAGTAGTCGGGCTACCATATTCTATTTTTCGGATTCAGTACATTTTTTCAGCCAGATCTCCTACATATGAGATCCTGAGATGAGCAACTTTGATGGATCATTATGTTATCAGTGGACTATAGTACTCTCCCATGTCAAGACTGAGTCTTGGGACACTCAGATTTGAGGACTGATGTAGTCATTTAGTCATTTGCAAAGCAGTTAGTGATGCCCAGATTTGTATCAGTGTTTCCCATGAGACAGATGATGGTTCAGATGGATATATTTGCATGGGTATGACTCAGTTTATATTATGTTGTGTTATGGTTATCATTGCTCTTATACTCATTTTAGCGAAATGTACTAGCATTTAGTGTCATGATCTAGCGATCATATAAATATGTGGACTTGGATGTATCTATATTATGTATTGATGTCCCTACTCAGGCTTGGAAGTTCTTGATCTATACTCATTGGTTTTACCCTCCTTAGGGAGAATAGAGGTAGTCATTCCCACCATTTTTTGGCTTTCTAGCGTTGGTTTCATCTTTCACTATCTCCACCCATCCATTACCTTCTAGTTATGTTTTAACCCAACCTACTGCTTCACTTGTGGCATGGAGGACCTTTCCCCCTGCTAGAGCCTTTGTTGGACAAACCTCCCTGTTTATTTGTGTCTCAGCTCTGATTTACCTAGGATGTCTTTGCTTACCTGAAACAAGCAGCGCTGCCATCAATACAATGTATCTGGAAATGAAATAAATATCTTGCAAAAAGCCCATTCATGAAAAGTAGCGTTTTTCAACATACATGAATGAAAGGCTAGCCTAATGAAATTGGCTCCGAAAAAATATTGTAATGAAATATCTTAAATATTCATGAAAACTAGTGTTTTTTAACATACATGAATGCAAAGCCTAAAATAATAAAAGTCCGCATAAAAATGCGTAGACCAAAGCTATGGAAAATCAAAGGCCCAAAAAAAGAGTGCACTGCTCCCCTCGCCAGTATATAAAAAGTGAGAAATTGTGGGCGTTGGGGTTGACCAACTTGCCTACCTAGTTCGTTTCTCCGGTTGCGAGGTCCGAGCATATGTCGTAAGGGCAAGGCAGTAAAGTCTATCCGGGCGAAATTGACTGGTTCCACTAACTCCATCAACTGCATAATGGAGCGTAGCTACCCTGCCTGCTAGGGAACACCTACCCAACCACTGCCCTACCACCTTATTTAGAGGTCTCGACGTAGCAAAAAGGCCAAAGAAAACAAAGCAATGGTTCCTAAAAGTTCTATCTAAAGATTGCTGGCCTTACTTGTATTGAGTTGGATTGTGAGCATTTGTCAAGGTGAGTAGGCTCCTCTGAAGTAGTTCACCCATTTGTGAGGGACTACCATCCCCTTTGTTGTTGTTTGTCCAGCATATGGCTAGAGTGTGTATTCCCTTTCCATATCCAAAGTGTCACAATGTTGAGTTGGTGGTCATCCTTTGTCCTAGCCTTGTAATTTTTAGCCTTCACCCTTCACTAGCAAATTGACTACAACTATGAAGTGAGTATGGTCTTGAAAGTCTGATCTGAGTTATGATTAATAAATGAAACCTTATATATATGTATTTGATTGATGAACCGCCAGTGAAATGATTGCTACTTGTTATGATTGTTACTTAAATGATTTGTAGAGCATGTATTAGCCTTTGAACACTTGCAGCGTATGGATGCCAGCCTAAGTTATATTGGTTATCTGATCATTTACATGTTATTATTTTGTCTATTGGATATTGTTGATGATCAGGTAGAGACCTGGAAAGGGTATGAGTATATACCCTACATGGATTTGGATTCTCTAAGTCTAGTGAGACACCTTGTTTTCAATTCCAAGCACTTGCAGAGATGATCAGGCTCATTTTACCCTTCTGATGCAGTTTTGGTTCACTGGATGATGTGTCTGAGCAGGGAGATGTTTTTATTGGATCTCCTAGGGCGTTGTATGGGGCATAGGGGGTGCAACCACCTGATTGTACCATAGTACCTCCCTCCCTGAGAGCCTGGTGGGCTCAATTGGACATCGCAGGCACCCTAGGAGGCTATTTTGGCAGGTTCATGTTCCCCAAGGCAGATTAAAAAATGATTAAATGGCTACTGAAGAAATCGATTTGGGCTACTGAGGCAAGGAAATGACATGGGATGAGTCATGATGATGAGAGTGATGTCCTCTAGACCTTCTCCAGCAGTTGCAGCACCTGATTGGACCCACACCTATTTTTGGGCATTTTTATATCATTTTCTAGAGCTTTTGGGAGGCTCGCGATTTCCTCAAGGAGGCACAAAATCATAAATTTAAAAGATTATATTATTTTATTATGCCATGGGGACACCCAAAGGGAGTTAGTTAACACTCCATGGACCCACCATGTGCTGCATTTATTTCTTGTTGAGTGGAATCCCTTCTCCTAGGGTGATTTAGTCCACTTTTATATTATATGGTTATATTGATCCATGTATTGTATGTTGAGCTCATCTCAACCATTGATTAAACATTTGTATCTTTTAATCTTAGCCACTCATTTGAAAAGTGGTTAGGATTTTGGTCCTCTCGTTCCTATTTAAAGGAGAGAGCTTCTCATTTGTAAAGGGTCTTTGGCTCTTGGATCTGATTAATACAAAAACTTTCTTGTGGATATTTTTTGGATCTCCTTTGCATCTCGTGTTCTTAGATGGTGATTGGAAAGTCTTTTGCTTCCTAGCATTCGGGAAATTTTTGTGAGATCTATATCTTTTTTTCGGGAATCTTTGTCTTGTCTACAGGAGGGCGACTTCAGCTTGGGCGTTTTTGCAAGGGGGCCTCAACTCGTTTGGATTGTCTTCGTTTTTTATCAGGGGGGGTTTCATTAGTGTCATTGCGATCTATGATTTTTTCTTGCTATTTTTCTGTAGCATTTAGCTTTTTTCTCATGTTGCAACAAATCTGATATGGTTGGTGTTTGTTGTGCAGGAGAGAGGGCGCATTGACTCCTTGGGGAAAAACGTTGGACATAGAACTTGCTCAAAGCTTCTCAAATTGATTGGGATAGCAAGGATCATCATCATCAAGGAATCTACAAGGTTTTCCAAGTAAGATCTATAGGTCAGTCCCTTTCTTCTAGATCTCAATCCATTGACATTTGCTTTTCTTCATTTCACTGAAAATTCCATAATAATTAAAAAAAAACCAAAAAATACTAAAAATTAGACTGCTTGATCTTTGGACAAACCACTGTTGGGTTTTGTAGATCGGGTCTTCCCCTCACCATATCACCCTCAACGCTAATCTGAAAGTGCTTGGTTTGCCCTAGATCTGAGAAACCGTCCTGCCAAACCCTAGCGCTCTTCACCATTTTTCCGACTTTTTAAGATATCTGTTTTTTTCGACAAAATACCAACTTGGGTTTGTTGATCAGGTCAGCATCTCACCAAAACTCCTTCAACGCTGAGCTGGAAGTGTCTTGGTTTCCCTAGATCTAAGAAACTGACCTCCCAAACCCTAGCGCTAGCCATCCTGCTACTGGTTTTTCCTGTGATCTGGTTTTTCCGGCCAAATACCTTTTTGGGTTTGTAGATCGGGTTATTTTCCAGGTGGGTTCCCCCCAACGCTGGGCAGATAGTGACTCCATTTCCCTGGATCTAATAGGCACTGATCTCCAACTCTAGCGCTACCCCCTCTTTGGCCTCCTTTTCCTGTAAATCTGATTTTTCTTGGTGACTCAAGTACTTTGACTCTGTCATATCTTTCATCAAGTCTATCCATCGATACTAGATAGCCCCAATTCTGTCGTTGACCTCCCTGCATTGGTCTCGTTTCCCAAGGCAGCGGAAATCCTCACCTGTTGCTAGTACCTCAACCCCAGATCTAGTATTTACCTTATAGATCACTTGTGTCCCAACTTGGATCGAACCTCATACTTCCTAAACCCTGATCCAAAGCCTTGGCTCACCTCGTGACATCATCCACTACCTTACACCTTACATACCTCAAGTCCATTTGATCTGATTTGGTGTCTAAATTGGATCTCTCCTATCAAGAGTAGATCTGGGTCTCCCTCTTTGTTGTCTTGGGCTAAGATAACATAAAGTGAAGGTTTCCTCGATTGGCGTGACAACCATCCATTTGGGAGTCTAGGTAATCTTGGTTCCACCTCCTTATTTGCTTGTCCCTCTACCATCCATCTTGGATCCACCTCACATAGGAAACTACAAGGTTGGTGATAACAGAGGGATCATCTTCAATGTTGATCTTTAGACTTGATCTCGTAATTCCAAAAGGAAGGATCGTCTAAGAAGTTGGTTGGTGGACTTGATCCCGTAATTCTGAAAGGAAGGATCGTCCATGTTGGACTTGATCTCATAGTTCCGAAAGGAAGGATCGTCCGAGTATCTGTGCACATATGTGTCAACTGTGATCAATATTGGTGGCTCCATAAAGACTTGATCCCGTAATTCCGAAAGGACGGATCATCTGAGCACCAAGGATGTGTTGGACTTAATCCCGCAATTTCGAAAGGAATAATTGTCCATGATCCCGTAATTTCGAAAGGAAGGATCATTCATGTCGTCCATGATCCCGTAATTCCGAAAGGAGGGATCATGTGCTTGTTAATGCACCTGCATCATTCTGTTTCCAGAGATGATGTTGCTCCAACCTTGAGTTGTTGATGATGACATTGTTATACATGTCACATGTAGTTGTTGATGTTATTCCAGCTTTATGTTGATGAGCCAGCCTCATGTTGTCATTGTTGTTGATGTTATTCCAGCTTTATGCTGATGAGCTAGCCTCATGTTGTCGTTGTTGATGTTATTCCAGCTTTATGCTAATGAGCTAGCCTCATGTTGTCGTTGTTGATGATGTATCAGTTTCTATACTGAAGATGTTGATGATGATACTTCAGCGCTGTACTAAAGATGTTGATGATGATGTTTCAACAGTTTCATATTGTTGATGCTTGATAATGTTCCAGCAGTTCTGTGTTGATGCAGATGATAATACTGTTCCAACAGTTCTATGCTAATGCAGATTATGATGATGATGTTCCAGTTGTTATATCCTGATGATATTCCAATCGAAGATGACGATGATGTCCCACCAATTGTATGTTGTTAATGCTGATGATGCACATATCACTGATGATGATGAACTTCTAATGATGTATAGATTTGAGAAATGTCAAAAGTCAATTTCCCGAGTACCAAGTTGCAGTAACAGTGATGATGTTCAGTGATGATGCCCAATGATGATGTTCCAAATAATATTGTTCATGATGCCACCTCCCTCCTTTCGATGATGTTGTGTAGAGTCACGAATGTTGTTGTTGTTGTTAGTACAATACTCTTCTTGTTAAGGGGGAATGTTGAAATAATGTAACTACGAAGAATATTCTACTTGTATTTTATATTTATTCCTCCTTCAGGAGATGTCATTGATGTAAATGGTCATGTAAAAGTCATGAGGTAAATCCTCCATTGTAAGACGGGTCATTAGTACCCAAAAGAGTTTTATATAAATATTATTTTGAGTCTCCCTAGGTAAGTCGGCCCTGTTAGTTTAACAAGTCGGCCCAGTCAATTAAAAGCTAGCCATAAAATCAGTATAAATAAGGAGGGTGCATTCTTCATTTGCACATCAAGCAAGTTCACTCCTACTTGAGGAAGAGGTTCTCTCCAACTGAGAGGAAGATTTTTTGGGTTGTAGAAGACTTGGAAGACATATTATTGTTTGAGAATCATCTTATCTTGGTTTACCATTGTACTTGGTGACTGAATCTATACTAAAGAAGTTGTGGGGTTTTCTCCCTTGTGGTTTCCCCGAGGAAAACTCTTTGTGTTCTCTTGTCGTGTTGTGCTTGTCTTTCTTTCAGTCATCCTATTGCATATGGTTATAATGCTATGATGCTAAATGTTTAAAGATCTAGTATAACCATTAAAACTTAACATTTTCATTGTGTTTTCTTATTTTTAGCCGTAGGAAAAGAGCTCTCACAGACTCACAGTCTCTCGTTATACAAGTAAAGGGTAAATTCGTGATTTATAGAGATTCCAAGTGTTTTGTAAATGTTCTAGTTTCAAAAAAAATGGATCTTTTTGTCAATATTTCATTTTTGTATTTGTAATTTGTAATATATAGAGAGAGAGAGAGATAAAACATGTCCCTGCCTCCTGTTTCCAGGGTCAACGTGTCCTGTGTTGGATACTCATATTCAGTGTGCTTTGTGTACCTTGTCCTCATCTCATGTGACTTAGCTGAAAACTAAAATGTATTTAACAAAAATAGGCCTTCTGAAAAGGTATTCACCTTCTATCTAGATATGTGATACTTCCCACGGGAGAAACAACCACCGCTGTCCCTGTGCAAAAGACCTCGTCAGCATCCATCGTCTCATCAATAGATACTAACCGCTCATGGACCTGTACAAAATTAAATTCTTTTAAGTTTTATTTCTGCTAATAATTTGCGGTTAAAATGAAAAGTCGAAAACCATTCCATGCAAAATACAGTGTAGCATTTAAGATACACCACTCACTTCATCATTTCACCAAGGAAAATGCAGAAAATACTAGTAAACATCCTACATGCCATCAATTGATATCCAGCATCTAGTAAGCATTTTCTGATATCTCTGGTACTACACTAGGAAGCAGTAGAAGTTGTAAATTCATGAATCACCTCAAGTTTCACTCAGTAGAACACAATAGAAGTTTAATAATTTGTTTGTGTCAGCCATCTTCACATGGAATTTGTAAGGCATTGCTGTAGCTATCAATTACTATGAAAACTGATAGTCTCCATTACATCAATTGCAAGGACTCAATTCTCGAAGTATTTTGCATGCTTAAATGACATTGGTGCAAATACATACTAATGTATCTAGATGATTCTTAAGACGTTAATGTATGCAGAACACTAATACAAAAATTAAAGAAAAGACAGTGTAATTCCAAATACATAATGCATACCTCATAACCTCTACTACGAGCCACCTCAATGATACTTTTCCTTGTAATTCCAGAAAGTATGGTTCCATGCAGTGCTGGAGTAGAAATAGTTTTGCCCTGCATAAAGCACCACAAGAAATTCCTTTAGTAACAATGGGAATGGAGAAGAAATACACTGAAGAAAAATAAACTTGGCACTGTGCACTGCTAGATCATCTTTTTTATTAAGATTAAGACTCGCCACCTGACAGAACATCAGTCCAGACAGTCCTCTATAGTGCTTGGTTCTCGTGATCTAGCTTATTGTTCTTTATATTTTTAAAATTTTTTAATTCAAAAAAACATCAAACGAGAAACCAGTCATCTTTCTTAATTATGCTAAAGAAACACTGCCTGACAGCACATCAAAGGGTCAGTCTACACTTACAGTGCTCAGTTCTCACAATCTACCCTATTGTTCTTTATATTTTTATATTCAAAATATTACTTCCTAACTGTATAACTGTCATAAGCTTATTACATCAATTAAAGGAAGCCAACGACTGTTAGTTGTCACGGCTACCTCTATTTCTTTATCTCATTAAATGCTTAACTGTAAACTGTCTGTAGTGTGTGGAGAGGTGCACTCCCTGGTCAAAATTGGTATTAGGCTTTAGCCAGAAAGTAAACAGCAGAAGCCAGTGGGCTAGTTGCCATTCAATACTAATTGCAAAATCGCACTCCAGTTACCCAGTCAAGGGTTCTCATTCAAGTTAACTTGAAAATAGTTTGCTCATAATTTTAAAGAGGCTCCTTTTATTCAGATCCCGCCCCGCGCGCCCCCCTGCCCCCAACCCCCCGAAACTTCCCTGAGACATTAAATTTTTAGTTTATCTTTGGAAGGCATCTAGGATTCTTTTGGTGTCAAAATGGAAGCTGGAAGTGCAAGTTTGTTTTCTTAGCTTCCAATGGCATGTATGGTATTCTTCTTGGGGAACTGATCATGCAAATAATTGCTATTGAAATACATGAGGATTACAAATCTAATATCCCAGTGCTACAACAAAATCTAGCACCTCCTAACTGTTGTAAAGACTCGAGCATCAAGGAGCTATTCTTCTGCAACTTCAGAAAGGCCACCCACTGTCACCTCAATGGCTCTCCCTCCCTTCTGGTTAGATCTTCTCCAACTCAAAGGGGGGTATCCCTTATTAAGATTACTAAGGAAATGGAGTGTAGCCTATATGTGAAATAGGAAGAGTAAGCCTTAACAAAATGGTAGTCGCTTGTAGCGTAGGAAATGGAAATGGGAATGGGGAAAGGGAGGAAGAGTAAGCCTTAACAAAATGGTAGACACTTGTCGCATAGGAAATGGAAATGGGAATGGGGAAAGGGATGTAGAAGACAAGGATATGAAGGGGGAGGGGAACAAGCGAATAAGGTAATCTAACCAATGCCTATCAACTTAAGGACTAATGAAGTCAATGAAGCATTGCAACATGAATGGACTAGTGAATCACAATCAACACTTAATGTAGGCTTATGAGGTGGAAAGGACAAAAGGGTCACGTTCAACCTATTTATATGAAGGACTACTTTGCAACCTCCCTCATTTACTTGAGTAATCAAGGTTAAATGAACTAATTTTATACTTGAAACTTTAAAATCTTTGCTGGAAATTAAACGCAAAATTTTACTCTTTGAGGGCTAGATTTGCCACTCATCAAACTATATAAAAAGCTGTTGTTATATTAGGCTGAATTATTAATCAATTTCAGCAACAAAGTGTGTTAGAAGAAAAATAAGGCAGACTTATAACAGCCTAAGTGGCATGGGTACCAGAACCTGAGGGTAAGGTTCACTTCCCTGTCCCGGGTTCACATCACCACGTCCCCCTACCTACCCTGCCGAACTGGGTACTCCACCCGTGATCCCCAGACGTCTGTCATAAAACCAGGGCCAGTTGACCGCAAAGGAGACGTGGCACCCCAATTTTGAGGACGTTTGGGCACCAATCTTATTCGGTAATATTAAAATAAAAGCGACATTGAGTAACATTCTCCTTAACTTTCATTTTCAAAAGTGGCATTCAGTAACTTTCTTCTTGTCTTTCATTTTCTACCATTTTACTTAAATTTTTAACATTACCATTAATTTTTTTAGGATGTTTGACAATGGGTTCACCCTCAACAAACTTCACATGCAAAAGGTAGAATTTTAGTTCCCATTCAGAATTCAACAAACTTAACAGTTTTCAGGATTTCAAAATTGCAACTTTTCCATTGGATTCTATCATGGATAAAGGTATGAGGTTGGCATTTAATCAAGCATATCAACCTCTCTATGTACCTTGATCTTGGTGGTGTTGATTGTTGAAATCCTCTGTCATGACCTTAATAAAAATATACCCTTCACTCAAGCAAAATCACTTATTAAGCATGGGAAGATTTTTCTACCTTATTTTAATGCTTGGATTAAGAAGTTTCATCAAAATTGTTGGGTGTCAACTAATGTCTAAGCTACCAGGATACGGATATTGATCCGGATCCGGATACAGATTTGCTAGATTTTTTAAAACCCAAGATCCAGATATGGCGAGGAAACGACAAATAGAAAAAAATAGAATGAAGAAACAAAACTATTCAGGAAATACAAGAGTAGAACTATAAATTATTGTCAAAAAAGAGAGTTCAGTACTATAACTGATAATTTGATGAGTTGTAACCATGATTGGTATTGATCATTTTAAAAACCATTTCAACATGAACTTGAAGCAGGACATAACAGTGTTTTTGTGAGCTACATGCACATGTCCCTATCAACAAGAAATGAAGTGGCTTTCCTGAAGGCTATGGCAAGATTACATAACAGTATAGGTGAAATGAGCAACAACATAGCACATAAAGATAGATCAACCCTTCACAACAGACCTTAACCATAAAGATAAATCAACCCCCTGTTTCAAAAAGTCTCAGACACGCAGATCAAAATCACACATAGAGCTCTAATGTTGATTTGACCATACTCTAAGAAGTCTCAAACACATCTTAGGTCCAAACTTAAATTCAACATTAGATTAGACTATCTATTCCACAAGGGGGATGAGATCCCTTATCAAATCGATAAGTCAACTCACTCTAATTAGAATAGATCACTCCATCACGAGCACTCACACATAGACTATGCAATGTGACCACTAGCCTTCCTTCACTCTTAGTCAATCCACATGACTAGACAAACGATAAGCATTCGAGCCTCTTACACAAAGTCAGTACACATGACTAATAAGGGTTATGAAGGGGCCATCCTCTACCAACCATTGGTCAATACACATGACCACTCTGTGAGAATGATCTACAGAATGTTTGCTCGATGTTATAACCACGGAGAAACATCAACATAAATGAACATTATTCTTCTTTTTCTTTTTCTTTTCTACCTCAACATGTGTGCCAAAGGGGGATCACTAACTCACGTGTTGTACCACTTGGGTCATAGAGCTCCATTACCTAATGAACAATTACCACATTTTCAAATAAAACTTAGGAAATGAGGTCTCAATGGAGGTTTATGATATATGCATTTTAATAGGCCAATAAGGTAGCACTCAACCTCAGTTTTAAGTTTAATTAATCAATAATAAATTATCCCAAACCACTTCGGCATATTCACACATGAAAAATGAAATATGAAAAATAAAAGGTTAATTATGAATGAAAACCTACACGAACCAAGGCGTACAAGTCGTACAACTATGGTTCTTCTTTTCTATGCAGGCCATACTTTCTCAACAAGCCTTACAATTCAGTTTTAGGGTGATTTCATTACCGTGCATCTACTGGTTTTAAGCAGACTGCGGAAGTTGCCTTGTAAACTTTGACTAGTTGAATGATAAGTTGATTTGAAGGCTAAATTCCATGTGTATGTGTACAATTGTTTTACGCTTCCACTATTTACTTTCCATCTATTGTGTGATTGTTCCTATGTGAAGAAGTTATATTTCTACAATTAAATAACAAACTTGTTTGGTTGAGAACATATGGACTTCAATCACCTAGCGTTTCGTAAACTTACATGATATTAAAGCCTCTATTAGAAAGTGGCAACAAGGAAGGTCTTCTAGCATTGCATGTGTCCTTGCATGCTAGGATGACATTAAACAGGAAGCCAAATGTATTTAATGTGATTTTCCTAAGTTTGGACTTAGGAAAATACATTAATTATTCTAATTTGATTTTGACTTAATGGAATCACTTTCATAAAGTGAAAAGTGAAATAAACTTAAGACTTAATGGAATCACTTTCATAAAGTGAAAAGTGAAATAAACTTAAGTGATGGCTAATCTAATCTTGGCCATTGATCTCACTAGAGGATCGCATCCATTCATCCATAGTGAGGGTTAACGTTTTCACATAGCCATTGAGTTAAAAGGAGATTTGGTGGAGAGGACACATACACAAGAGAGATACAGACAGAGGAGAAGTCAGACAGAGAAGTTTGTTGAGAAGACAGAGGAACACTCATCCAGAAGATTCGCAGAGCTACCAGGCAGAGCGTCGAACCACACAGATCACGCAAAGGGAGGACCATACAGCAGTAGAGGAGGACCGTACAGTTGTCATACGGATTTCGTATTGCTAGTGTCATCCCATACGAATCCGTACAACTGGGTCATACTGCATATGCAGGGGCCGTACAACTCCGCAGGGGGTCATGGCTTGTTGTTGGGTTTGCCCAGTATTTTTGCAGAGGATCATTTTGCCAAGTTGGGTGGATTAAATTGTTGGATTGTAACTGTTCCATATTTTCTTAATAAAAATTTAATATCTGACTGTTGCACCGGTTTTCCCATCTTGGTTTTTACCGGGGGTTTCCATACCCAAAACACTGTGTCTATATTTATGTGACGTTGTGGATGTTTCTCAGTATTTACTTTCCCTTGCAATACTAGTAAAAGAAATTCATGTGTGGTTTTCAATAATAATTAAATATATTGTTTAGCCCTAGTTTGAATTTTAAAGGAAAATTTACATGGTATCAGAGCTCAGTTGAGTTAAATCTAAGAAACTACAACAATATTGATAGATCAAGGGCAGATCTATTGAAGACACAAACCTAGAGTTCAGGTCTAGGGTTTGACAGGTACACTTCACTATGGTCGTGCAGTTGAGAGTTGAGGACATACTCCAACCGGCTCAAAACTTTCCTACTTGGAAACAAAGGATCACAAGGATCTTGGATGTCAGTGATGCAGAGGAGCACAGTGACCCCACGAAGGTTGCGCCCACAGATCCGACAGAGTTGGTAACTTGGAAGAAGTTAGACTCCGGAGCTATGTTGATCATCTTGGATGGGGTGAAGGACCACATAGTCCCTCACCTTTCTGGGAAGAAGACCACATTGGAAATGTGGAAGGCTTTGGAAGGACTTTACCAAAGCAAGAACGAAAACCGGAAGATGGTGTTGCAAGAGAGGATGTGCAGTACCAAGATGGCCAAAGGTGAAGGAGTGGTGCCTTAGCTCACAAGGCTCACACAAATCATAGACGAGCTTGGAGTTGTTGGCTCTAAGACTAAGGATGAGGAGCTAGTTCGGATAGCCCTCAATGGAATTTCTAAGCCATGGGACACCTTTGTCAAAAGATGTTGTAGCTAGGAAAAAGCTCCCTGATTGGCAGAGGTTGTGCGATGATTTTGTGCAGGAGGAGACCCACATCGGTCAAGGTTCAGGTTCATCCAACAGTGCCCCACAGATTGTGGATGAAGAGGCTCTAGCCCTAGCAGGGAAAGCAAGGGTAAGGAAAAGAAAAAAAAAGGTGGTAAGAAGAACCTTGACATGTCCAAGTTCAAGTGTTTTATCTGCCACAAGCAAGGATACTTTACCTCCCAATGCCCACACAGAAAGAAGAAGAACAACACCTAGATAGCAGGATCTGCAGAGGTGGATGAATTCAGCAAGAACTTCGAAGAATATTTTTGCTTGATAGCTTGCATGGCAAGCACCACAAGCAGCAGTGTTTGGTATGTGGATAGTGGGGCATCTTGTCATATGACAGAACAAAAGAGGGCCTTAAGGACTTGCAAGAAGGTGGATTAAATCTCCACATAGATTTGGGTGATGATGCGCAATATTAGGCGCAAGGAGTTGGCACTGTTTCATTTCAAAAAGGGAGTCTGGCAAACCCCCTAGGTTTGTTGATGTATTGTATGTTCCGGGGTTGACTAAAAACCTCATATCTGTTTCCACTTCGGAGGACAAGGGATTTCAAGTGAAGTTCCGAGGCCATAGGGTGTATATCAAGCCAAAGGGGTCGGATTCGAGTTTGGATCGAGTGATTGGGATCAGAAGCAGGAAGGTGTATACACTACACTCTGCAAAGGCTCTAGTCAGCAGCAGCAAAAGTCAAGATGATTTGTGGCATAGGAGGATGGCACACTTATTGTTGATTAAATTGTCATTGATACCAACGGCGTCTGGTCATTGATGCCAACTGTTAGGTCTTTGGTGCCCCTTGTGGAGCTCCTAATGGTTAGTGTTTATTTTTTGGTTGTCTTTGTCGGAGGAGCCCTTTTGACCTTGTCCAAGCTCAAGCTTGAAGCCCTTGGATGCCTTGGAACAATGGAAAAAGATCTGGTTACCCATTAACTTGGTCAAGTGCCCCTAAGTTATATCTTACACCCATTTGAGTCCATTGTAGAGTTCCTTGATCCTGGTTGATCTTTGGTTACTGGTCTTTGTGCTGCTTGTTATGCTTGTACTTGTTTTGGTCTCTTGATTGGTTGTTGGATGGATGATGCGGCTCATGTGTGTAAGTCCCTTGATGTGTTGATGTTGCAGCCCATTGCTTGCATTGGATAGTCTTGCAATTGTTGAGTTCTTATGGGTTCCTTGAGTCCACATGCTTAGATCTTGATCCTCTTGCATGTGGAGACTTGTGTCTTGAACCCACACATATGGTGGTTTGATGGCCCTTGGACGCTATATGGTAATTGGCATGTTGTTGCCTTGTGATCATGCATATGAAGCCCAGAATGTGTTGCAAACTAGTGGTGAGGTCTTTGTACCCCTCTTTTGGGGTATTGGTTCTCTTATTGTGATGAAGATATATAGTGGAACCATTGGATATGTTTTTAATGATATGGAGACCTTGAATATGATGATGGTATTCTTGAAAAAGTCTTTGTTCCCACTTGATTGGTGGTGTTGGGGTCCTTGATACCGTTGATATGATGAGTATATCGTGGAGCCCTCCGCCTTGTTGATGTGAAGTCTATGGATGTGAAGACCATTGAATCCCTCATGCCTTTGATGATGTCCATTGAAGCCTTTCACCTTGGAACTTATGCATAAGGTAACATGGTCTTTGGAACATTATGTGTGGAATCTTTGAAGTCCTGAACAAATCGAAGAATTTAAGGGTATTAGACCAAGAATTTGCAAATAAACCCATCATTGAGAGATAGTCCTCGTCAACCCATTTCTGTTGATATGTGGAGCATCTTCTAACTCCTTACAGTTGAAGAGATATGAATTTTTGAAGTTGGTGTACCCCACCTTTTTGGGTCAAACGACCAAAAAAAAGATAATTTAATTATTTATAATTTTGAATTGCATGTCGACCTAGTTTGAGGTACTAACTTTCCTCCACGACATATATAAATAGAATATCAAACATTTTATCTGTTCATCAATCAAGTCTCTCTTTGGTATTTCGCAACTCTTGGAGAAAAGTGTGAAACTTTGTGGAGGAAAAAATTTTGGGCATCTTTGAGGATTGAAGAGATTCACTAAAATTGGCATAACTTTCTCATATGGAATCGGAATTACAAAATTCTTCACTCGTTGGAAAGCTTGTTGTGACTCGTGAGGACTATGTGATGACATGATATAGGATTTCTTTTGGTTTGTCTATGGTTTCTTCATCTTGTGATCTTCAAAAAGGTATGGTTCATGCTTCTGGGTTTCTCTTGTGATGGCACATGTCTCTCATGGATAGAGTTCATCTTTGATCTTAGTATGTGAACCTATATATTGGTATATATCTTTGAATTCATTGACATGGTGTTATTGATGAATAGGATCCCAACATAGACAATGATTTTGATGATTATGTATTTTCAATTTTGATTTAGATATGTATTGCACTTGGTGCCATTTTGATATATTCACCCTTAGATGGTATATACATGAGTAGACTCTGCACATTTTGTCTCTAATGGTTTGGAATCATAGATTGGAATCTTTGATATCTATTTTTTCATTAAAATTGTAAAATTTTATGTATTTCTTAGTAGTCCAAGTCATTGAAATCAAACCGCTCCGAGTTTTATGCATCCACTACATCTATATATCAGCGCTTTCTCCATATTTATGTGCCAATACGTTTATCTGATGTTGTTGTTGCTTAATATGTTTAAAATTCTGAAAAAAAATGAATACATTTTGTATTTTTCAATGTTTACCGCAGTTTGTCGATTTTTGTCGATGTTGTTGAGAAGTTGTATTTGGGACCCTTTTCGATGTCGGCAATTAACTTCTTTGGAGAAAATACACAAGAAACAAGGACTTTTACATCCTACAATCGCACATTTTGCAAACGGCTTCATTTCTCTTTAGACTATGCTCCATTGTCATTTTGAGGTGAAGTGATTGTCTGTTTCTGATGAGTGGTGCGACTATGGATTTAGCACAAGATAGGAGGGGAGAGCCTTAGCTAAACTAGTGTACACCAATTTCTTCTAGGAAGGAGTGGAGGAAGTGTGCACAGTTAGCAAGGCCCTTGGTAAAGCCTCTTTGCTTGGCTGTTGGGGATAAAAGCCTGCAATGGGTTATTTGTATGAAGCCATGGATAGGGCCAAGAAACTATCCAATCTTATTATCTAGAAAAGGGTATTGTTGGACATGAAAAAATATGAATATCTGAGATATAATTGATGACTAATGGAGGAGGATGAGTGGCACGATTATGCATTTAGCACAAGATAGAAGGGGAGAGCCTTAGCTAAACCAGTCTACACCAATTTCTTCTAGGAAGGAGTGGTGGAAGTGTGCACAATTACCAAGGCCCTTGGTAAAGGCTCTTTGCATGGTTGTTGGGAATAAAAGCCTGCAATGGGTTATTTGTATGAAGCCATAGATAGGGCCAAGAAACTATCCAATATTATTATCTACAAAAGGTTATTGTTGGACATGAAAAAGTATGAATATTTGAGATATAATTGATGACCAATGGAGGAGGATGCTTCATCATCCCACTCAAGCAACAACGCTTGTCCTTAACCCTGCTTTGCTTACACATGTAATTCTGACGTCGATGGCTAGATTATGGAAGGGTTCCTTACATGCCCTTGAAGGATGCTACCCAATCATGAAGCTCAAAAACCATAATCATGGGATGGAGATGTATAGGAACACCAACAAACTATTTGGCTTTGACACTGCTTTGACACTATTGTCCAAAAAGGAATATTTCAATTAAGGTAGCACAATTCAAGTACCTGTACGGATTCAAATACGATTTGATACAGAAAAAGACGCAATGAAAAAATCTAATACAGAAAAAATACAAGTAGGTTGCTTGTAAATTTAAAAAACATAATTTTCAAATTTTAGAAACTTTTAAAATATACATAAACCAATCAATATTTGCATGTAGCGTTGGAATATGACGAGCAAAATGCCCATCATGGGCCATTTTTCCCGTCAAATACAGTCTATATTTTATATTTCCCGTCACAAAAAACAAAATAAAACATTAAAATGTCTATATATAGTCTCCAAGACGGGTAGAATTCTTCCAAATTCCTACCTTGTTTGCATGTAACATTCATTTTTTACTAAAAACAACTTGAAATATAAATCTTAAATCATCTAAATCTAATAATGTATTTATAAATTTAATAATTAAAATGCCAAAAATAAATTATAAAACAATAAAACCAATTTCTAATAATATTTTCCAAAAACTATTACCCTAACTAAAATCTAATATTATAACTAGTTACTAAGCTTTATATTTATATTATAAATTAAACCTAATATAGAAACTAATCTAATATTTGATATATTATAAATGTTAAGGCTTTAAACTTTAAAATGTAAAATTAACACTAAATTGACTATGCAATCGTGGGGAAAAATTAACAATAAAATTTAAATCATTTATATCTTACAATATGTGCAAAAAATGTAGGCAAATTTACCTTATCCTTATTATGCCGAATATTCAGGGATTTTCGAACTTCCTCTGAATTTCCGTACTGGAAAGTTCAATACGACCAAAATATGCTACTATGATTTCGATGCCAAGTACGCCATTAGAATTTAGAATTTTAATTACGTGTTTCATGTGAAAGTTGAATTATGTTTTCTTTATTTCCTATTTTCCACTGTAATGACATATAATTAAGTCTTTTTTTCTTATTTGTTTTAGATGTTTGGTGAAGAAATTATGGTGCAAAAGCACCGCTCTTATGGAATTTTGTTGTTTAGGTGCTAAGCCAAACTTCTAGCGGCTCAGTTTGCAAGTTCAATTGGAGTATATTTGAAATAATACACAAAGATGCAAAATACGTTTGAAGTTAGCAATTAAAATTATTATATTTTTTGACCCTCTTAATATATTAAAGAACCTCAAGCCTCATTAAATTTATTATGACCCTCCTACAGGTTACATTTTCTAGGCCTTAATGATATAGCTTATGTCCACTACAATCCCCGACTGTGGGTGAGGCTGGCTAAGAAAATTCCAGATGCATTAATATAAATTTGGGATCTAAAATGGGCCTCCTATACAAATATCTTTGATGAATTGGAATTCAAAAACCAAGTAAATTTCAAGAAATTGGTCAACAATAATCATTGAGTTGGATTTATAGAAGTCAAAGATGATAATGTGTCATATTTTTATTTGGAAACAATTAACTACATATAAACCTCACCTTGGTTAGGATCTTGGTGAGATCATCTCAAGATACGATAAGTATTCTCAAAAAACTAAATATGGGGTAGTATTATCACTATTTTCAATCCTTAAAAAAATATCAAGTGATTTAAAATTGTAAGGGAATCACCTTGAAATACGATAAACATTTATATCTTTAATTATTTGAAGAGAAAAATAATATATAATAACAAATTACATTATATAACATATATATATAACATGAGGAATGTTTTAAATGAAGAAAATAATGATACTATTGGAAGGATGGATTGCATGCCTGGGATCACAGTGAGAGGAAGATATCCAACATGGATATTTAACTCATGACTTTGCACACCCTTAATTTTTAAATCATCAAATCATCTTGATAGCATCATAACATTGCAAAATAATGTCATATAACTTTGGCCACTAATTACAAAACATTTGGTGACTACACTGATTATTTCAGCAAGTAGAGATTGAAGTTGTTCTATATATGATCAATACTAAATCAATGATACTGAATGGTCATAGATGGGCATGCAATATTAGGACATCAATTCTACTAGAAGTCTAAAACATCACAAAGATAACAAGACCTGACAACGACAAAAGATTGTATCCACAACAAACTCTGGATGAATGTACAATTAACAGGCTAGATCAGCTTTGATACCAATTGATGTCTACTCATGGCTGAAATGCAGAAAAGCAATCAACACTTGAAAACAACAACAGGAGATTACACAAGCAAAAAAGAGACACGTCTGCTACCTGTACACTCTGTTCACTCTATTTTGCAGAATCACTTTCAATATTTAAAACTTTGCACATGTTTGACTTGGACTATGTTTCCTTATCAAGACTAAAGGTTTAGAACAAGATTGTTCCATTATTTATAGGTTGAAGTAAAAAATAAAGACTCGAAGCATTAAAAATAATTTCAAGCTAAATGAAGCTTTCACACAAAAAATTATCCATGTTACACGCAAAGCAAGAAGTTAAAATAATCCCTGTATTTAGCATTATAATAATGGATGACAAAGCTTCCTAAGAACATAAATCCTAATTTAACTTTAAAATGTGCAAAATCCTAAAACTGCTGATTTATTCATTGCGTGCAGAAAGAAATCAGAAAGAAGTTCTACCTTCACCACAAAGATGTTGCACGAGGAGACTTCCTCGAGATACTTGTTATCGATTGCATCAAGATATAGCACATCAGAAAAGCCTTCTTTTTTAGCAACACCTTGTACTTTCAACACCTGCAAGAAAAAAGTTTCCTCTTCTTTAATTAAATGCCTCCTACAAACCCAGGTCCACAATGTGACACTATGCCTGTCTGTACCAAAACTGCTTTATCATGACTGAAAGTCCTCATGTTAATGTTTTCCCTTCTCATAGATATTAATGGGGTTCCTTGTGCAAGTACATTTTTTTTACCGTGTTTCATTTCCTCCCCTCTATCTTCCAATCACAGTTTTTTATCTTCTACATGTACTTGGAATGTTATATACAAGGGAACTTGAAACAAATAAAAATTGTTTCTACAGGAAAATCCAATGTAAATATGATAGAAACTCCATACATGGATAAATATATAAATGAATAATTGATAAGTGATGATTTACAATGAGAAAATGATGTTTGTATGAATACCCATGCAAGGGTTGCCTCGGTGATGAGACGCCACCTTTCATAAAGTGCCTCTTCATTTGTCTTTTCATTTAATTATTTAATTACTTTATTATTATTATTATTATTTATTACTGCTTATTTATTATTTATTTTGTTCATTGCATTGCCTTCCCCTTAAGGGAAGCTTTGTCCTCAAAGCTTTATTGAAGACAAGGCTTATGTCTGATTTCTTGCTTGTAATGTCACCTTTCAATCCTTTATTTTAGTACTTGCGACACTTGAAGAATCGAGACAATCAGTTACGAACTCCAAAGAAAATATGTCGCATCGTCTGTGATGTGGTCCATCTGAGATCTATTTTCATAGGAGGTGATTGTTGATCGTCTTGTTGAATATTTTTTCCTGTTTTATACTTAGGTTGTAGATGTTGTGTTCTTTCACTTCTGAATTTATAACTCCTTTGTTTATGTTCTTTTGACCATGTCGTTGGTCAAAATGCTTTTTGTAATTTGGGTGTCGATAATGAGTTCTTGTTGCTTGTTTTTTTTGCTGGATTGACTTCATTTTGAACTGTGATGGGAACCGAATTTGTATTTGTTTCTTCTTCCTCAACTGGAATTTGTGTTCTAAATTGTCTAGATGCTTCATTCTGGATTTGAAATAATTTGTTCTCTAATAGGTTATTATTATTCTGAATCTTCTCAAACCTTTCGTCTTGTGACTGTTTGTCCTCTTTTAACTTCTCGATTTGTTCCTCTAGTTCTTGATTAACCTTCTTTAGGGCAGAATTTTCTTCGTCTTTTTCAAGTAATTATTGTTAGAGAGCTTGAACCTTCTCTTCTAACTTTTGATTGCATTGAACTCTATCCTTTTCCTTCTTGATTTGCAGAAGTAATTTCTGATTAAGATCTCTTAAACGAGAGATCTCTTCTTCTTTACCTGCAATAACCTTGTCGAAATCCTTGTGTATCATTTGTATTGATTTATCATTTCCCTGCGACATCACCTTTGGCATTTCTCTGAAGTCTTCAAAATGACGCGACTTCTGGTTTTGACTTCATGTTAATGTCCTGTAATGTGATTTTCTTATTTTTGTAGGGAAATATCATAAACTCATTTTCAGCATTTAAGATAAAAGTCAGAATCATTAAGAGGGAGTGTTGATTTTTGGAATAATCGAGTACAAGTGCTTTGCATGGCTTCAATGTTGGAAGCATGCAGAGATGTCCAAGATTTACCTTTTCGCTTTTTATGTAAAAGTGACTTTTATTAATTTACAGCGAAAAAGTTCATTAATTAACTTTTTGCAATGAAAGTGAAATTAGGGTTTTGGAAGACTAAAAGTCACCGGTAATTATAAAAGAGAGGCACAGGGTAAAAGTTTAGTTGATCAACACATTCCCTCATTCAGAGATTGTTCAAGGCGGAGCGAGTTCTTGAGCAATCAAAGAGCAGACAGAAAAGGTGCACTTCAATAGCCGTGAGGGAAGTGAATAGTTGAGGGTGCACTTCTTCATTCGTACCGGCAGAAGAAGCAAGGGCCCACTTCTTCGAATGATTGAGAGGCGGCACATTTCCCTAAGCAGTCATTCAGGGTTGACGCCATCAGAGATTTCACAGCAGAGACAAAGAGCGCACTTTTCCCAAGTTGGCAGCCAGTTAACACATGTGAGCAGGGGCGCACTTCCTAGAGCACAGCAATTGCAACTGTTGAGCAGTGTGGGTTTGGCATTAAGATTTGGCATGCCTCCCAAGGCTTCATATTCCTCTATCTATGAAATATTTGTTGTAATCATTTCTATTTTCTCCGGCATGATTATGAAGAACTCCCTAGTTTGTTGGTTTTTCCCCTTGGGGTTTCCAAGGTAAAAAATACTATTTATGGTTGTGTGATTGGTTTCTTGTTCTGCTGCATTGTCAGTTAATTGAGCTTATGTATTGCTTTTCATAAAATCAGATCTAAGAATTTATTCTGCATGCATCTGTAATTATTTTTAATGGAAGTAGTAATCAGATTATAAGCTCTAAGAAAATTAACAGATATATGATCAGTGGTGATTAATCAATCAAAACATTCTTCATTATTTAGTCCACAAAGAAGAACTGCCACTGCGATAGTCGACGGCAAATTAATATCAGCAAATGGATGATGGTTTCATATACACAACGTATCACAACTAATTCTCTTTAGTGGTGGAGGTTTATGAGTTCTTGGGGCTAGATGATTATGATGGGCCCCTAAAATGACACATTATTTGGCCAATCTTGGTGATACCGAAAGAGCTAGAATGGATTAAGTATGTGTGTTTAATGATGAATTTATGATAATTTTCTTAAAGCCTATGCATATTTGTTAAATGAATCTGTAATTATTTTTATTGGAAGTAGTAATCAGATTATAAGCTCTAAGAAAATTAACAGGTATATGATCAATGGTGATTAATCAATCAAAGCATTCTTCATTATTGAGTCCACAAAGAAGAACTGCCACTGCTATAGTCGACGGCAAATTAATCTCAGCAAATAGATGATGGTTTCATATACACAACGTATCACAACTAATTCTCTTTAGTGGTGGAGGTTTATCAGTTCTACGGGTTAGATGATTATTGATGGGCCCCTAAAATGACACATTATTTGGCAAATCTTGGTGATACCGAAAGAGCTAGCATGGATTAAGTATGTGTGGTTAATGATGAACTTATGATAATTTTTCTTAAAGCCTATGCATATTTGTTAAATGAATATCTTGACATTTAATTAGTAAAGTTTAAATAATTTGCTTATTCATTTTATTTATTTGTTGAGATAATGGTCTAATATTTGTCAAAGCATTCTTGATTTGTGATGGAGTTATAGGTGGAAGTTATCTAAAGCTAAGTTGAATAAATCAAGTCACAACAACTAGCTCAATCTTCTTCACCATGTTAAATAAACAAACTAAAACAAGATTGAGAATTTAAAGGATTATACCCCCTAATTATTCTCATGAGCTGCCACCACATGAAAGAGGAGGACTCAACTATCAACCAAATTCAAATTTATGAAGGCAAAGGTCAAATTCTTAAAGGAGGAATTAATCCCACCAATTTGCATGTTGATTTTTAGTTAGCTAGAGATAGAATCCACAAATTAAGGAGTTAATGGCATGGAATAGTTTACTCAAGTGCAAATCTTTCTCATGAGCTTCCACCACTTGGAAAAGGACTTAGAGACCATGATAGAACAATTTATTGAAGGCCAAGGTCGAATTCCTTAAGGAAGAATCAATCCCACCAACTTGCATGCTGATTTCTAGTTCACAAGGAAACATCTTCTACAGATCAAGGAGCTGATTGCATGGACAGTATTGCATTTACTCAAGCAAAAGTAATAATAGAATCAAAGCATATGAAGTGAGTTTGTTTATCATTCTTCTTTTCTTTAGCATTTTCATTCCTCCCTTGTTAATCAAGGCGAATTTGTATTAAGAGACAGTTTTCTGCTTTGTTGTTCATGGCAGATTTTTAATGGAGAAGAGCTAAATTTGTTTGATTTTCGGGTGGTTTCATTTAGCAAGGGTTCCAGGAACTCCTTTGCATTGGGCCCACTCAAGGAAAGAACTGAGGACCCTTGCGTACATTTACATTTAGTTCTTTACTTCATTTAATCATTTCTAATTTCGGATTACAGATCCTATAGAAATTCTGAAAAACTTCCTGTAGAAAATTTGCAATTTCATGTAGAAATCCTGTAGCTTCCTGTAGATTGCAATTTTATTAATTTCTTGTTAGCAGTTTTGTTTTATCTTTCTAATTCAAGTTATTATGAGTGTTTTATGTTATACCATTCCTTTCTTATGCTTGATTAAGATGTTATTGGTTTGGCAGATGCTCAACCTTCTTATATTTTGTATGACCATAGCAACTTTGTTCTTGCCTCTGTTCATCTATGAAACAGTACAAGGAATTCCAGCCCTCTGGGTTCTCTAACCCTGTGGGATATACTGGACTTAGCTTGCCCCTTAAAGAGACAGATAAGGAAGCAAGTGCTGAGCCCTAACACCCTTCCCTTGCATGTTTTACAGCAAATAGTTAGTCTTCCATTTCTGTTTCAAATTATTTCTTTGCAATTGCATATACAGTGCACGGTATCTCTTAAGTTTGTATGAAGTTATGAACTACTTGGTTGATAATTTAAGTATGATCGAGGGAATTCTGTGTTTATGGCTGCAATTCTTTGGCCCATCAATTATATTAAAGGTTATTTTTAAAAGATGGTGTTCCAACAGTGGTTCGATTGCACTGTTTCGGATAGATTGGCAGCTACCTATTTGGTGGTTTTTTTGTTTAGTAGTTGTGTTACATATTTTTCATGTGCAGATATGACTGATGATGCAGATTTTATTTTCTTTTTCAATGATTAGAAGTGGCAGTTGTGGCGGGTATGGTGATTTTGTTTCTTTATCTTTTTCTTCACAATTGTTGCAGCTCCCTATAGCAGAGGTGTTAGGTAGCTCCAGGGATTTTTCCTTTCCTTTGATTCTTCTTTTCCTATGTATACCAATTATTTCCTGGGAAGATGTAATGGTAGGACAGTCAGACATCCTTGATCCCAGACTTTTAAGTTCAATAAGTCTGGTGTCTCCTCAATTAAGCAATTTAATTTTAAACTTCAATAACAATGGTTATGCAAGTGTGCAGATTATAATCACATGACAGTTCCTTATCTTCAACTATAGGGATTCACTCAAACATTTTGGCTTCCTGAATTTTTTTACCTCTTTTCCTTTGTTTTTTATTATTTGTTTGTATTTCAGCACTAATCATACTCCTCTGTCAAATAATTGCTTGAAAGGTGGACAAACGACTCAGAAGTTTGTTGCCACCAGCATCACGAAATTTGGCCACAAGAGAACAGAGAGAAGCACTCTTATACCACTTGCAACAAACTTGATCATTGTTACACAGCCAACATGAAAAGAGGAACAACCCCATATATTGAGAAAGATAATAACTAGGGTCGGTTAGCTTACCTACAGTTAATTAGGTACATTAAATTTCCTAGCACTGGACTAATCCCCCAAACACCTTAATCTTCATTTTTTAATATGTTGATAATTGATTACAATCTTGCTTGTTGTACTTGCCAAGATGGTAGTATTTACTTTTGAGACGTGTCCTTTTTTATATTGTGCTATCTGGTGCTTTGCTTTTCGGACTTTGAGGATGGTAGATAGATACTGAATGAGGTATTTATCTCCTCAAGCTAGCACTAGTGTTGAACTGCATAAGTGGACAACTTTTTTCTAATAAAATGCTATGTATATTTTGTGCCATCTTTATTTGAATACCTTTGAAAGCATTTAACAAAAAGAATTGCGTCATGATGTTTATGTTATGAACAAATATCACAAACAAGTTTTCTTACCGGTGCATAATTGCCTATGGTTTTCACATTTCCAGTTCCACCTGGAGTAGCACGATGGTATTTTGTTGCAACCTGCAATTGAATTGGTGCCAACCCTTCCTAAAACATGAAAAAAATGTTCAAAATTAATTTTCATTGTTCAACTTCTTACAAATCAATATAATTCTCCTAATCAAGAAAGCTGGGAATAGGAATTGGCATTTTCAAATCCACAAACAAAACAAAAATACAATAGTTTGTATACTAAATAGTTGCATTTATTTTAGGACCATAAACTTATAAAATCTCTCACACTTAATATATGAAGCCCTATTAGTCAACCCTTTCTTGATGTCAAAAATACCAAGCATTAACTAACATGTCACTTTTTATCACAGCCATTAGTGCAAAATATTGTGTATGCAATCACAATATCATCAAGCGTAAAGTAGACAACTTACTGGAATAACGATAAACTTCCTAAACAACTAAGGTTGTTTTTCTATTTATGACATACTATGCATGGATTGATAATTAGTTGGCCTGAGAGAAAGTGAACAAGTTAGTATGAGAAACTAGGAAACTCACGTGTAGTGTTCATATACATCATTTTATTTTATTGTGCAGGTGGATTATAATGTCTTGAGGTAGTTGCACTATTGTACGCCTCAGTGTTATATTTATCGTTTTGAGGGTCCAGAATATAACTTATCAGCAATATCAGGGAAAATATCAAAAAAATTGGAGATTATCAGGAAACATAAAATACATAAAATAATCATTTTTTCAATATGTTAAGCATTTAAAGCAACAACAACATCAAACAAACACACATTGCCACATAAATATAAAAATAAAACTGATATGTAAGATATCTAAGATGTCATATGGTACATCAAACATTAATACTAATATGATGATCATAAGCATTAAGTCCTGACAACATATGGTAGGCTGGAGTATATTCCAATCCACAATTGCTCAGCTAATGGCAAAGAAAACAATGGACTTCCAAGTGTTTGCTTGATCGAAAATGGTCGTCGTATCCTTTGAGCTTAATCCCCCAACTCACTTTTGCAAAATGATGGTTAAAAGACCACGAATCTGGTTAAACGGCAATAATTTCCAAATTATCAAGATAATCACTCAAATCATCAAGGTAATTTGAAATTGTTGCGATAATTTCTAAAATGGAAAATATCGCAATAAATTGTGACAATGATATCACCGAGGGGTTTAACTCGCGATGTATTGACTTATTGGCGATATATCATCGATAACTGTAACACTACAACTAACCCTCATATTAACTATAATGTGCAACGATTATGACTAATTATAAATAAAATGATCTCCTAACATGACCCCCTTCCCCCCCACCTAACCATGTTTATTTCTATTCCAACTGAAATTTTTCTAAATTTTAGAGACTTTCTCAAATGAATGTTTTTGCCAATATATCAAATGCTTAAGCTTTCGTCTGGTAATAGACCTCAAAATGCATTGAACCAGATTAAGTAATCACAATAATGTCCAGTACCATGTGAAAAAGGGGGTACGTATGCCAAGTTATATACAAGAGAATAATATCAAAGGTGTAACCATTGGAAAAATAAAACCCAAAGTACTAAGGTGCTCCACTTAGGAATCATGTCATCACCAAAACAGCGTCTAACCATATCACACCTATTATTCACTAAGTTGCACTTAGGGGATTTCCAATGAGCCACTGAAGTTGTGAACAAGCAAGTTGTTCATTATCAATGCTCAGAAGTTCCATGGTTACATCAGGACCAATTGTGGTCCCGTTTTTTTTAATAAATTGCATCTTCATACCCCTCGGGGATGTTGTAATAAAGTGTACTAGCATGATGAATAGATTAACAGACTTGGCTTTCCTAGGACCTAAACATTGAATTAGCTATTCCAAATTGTTTTTTCCCTTGTTAACTACGCATTCTTGATTAAGTTGTGTATAATTTTCGAGTTTTTCACCCGCTCCTCCAAAGCTGGAATGGTGAGTTGGGTGTCCGGGCAGGTTATTAAAGTCTAAGGCTCAATGTATATAAACATGCTAGACACTATTTTTAATCATTATGAACATTGCACTAGGTCCCCCTTAGTTTTTTTTTTAAGTAAAAAAAAATTCCCGTAAACTTAGGCTATTTTTAATAGTTTAAATAGCAAATTTCAGGTTGTAATAAAAGTGTGGTCTAGGGGCAGAATACGCCATGGGGGTGCTCATTTTCACACTCAGAGCTCTTTACCCCAAAACCCACTTTTCCTATGTTTTAAGTGATTAATTTATCAGTTGTGATATTTCTCTTGAAAAAGCCAAAAAAATATCAAAAATTACCAAAAAAGACATAAAAAACCAAATTCCAAATATCAAGGAGACATGTCGAAACATGTCGAGAAAGGTAGCAATCTCATCTCTAGTCCAAAGCGAGTTAGAATCAATCCTAAAGCGTTTGATTAAAGGCGATTTAGAGAGGTGGCATGTTGATCCTCATGGAGGATTGTGCCCTCTCTTCTTGGCTCACGACTTGGTTATGTGTCACTTGATGGATGGATTGGTAAGGCATGTAGGTGAGGGAGCATCTCCTTATGGAGATGTGGCGCCTATATGGAGTTCAGATCCAACAACTCCCACAGTTATCTCATGAGACTCACGCTAATGCCCCCTCTCTCTGGGAGTGTGTAATGTGCCCCCTTGGGCCTGAATAATCTATAAAAGCAAGCTCCTCTTCCTCATTTCGCAAGAGAAGCAAGGAACATCTACTCTTGTACTCTATAATTACTTATATTTTTCATTAATAAAAATTGAGACTTTGGAGGTCATGATGGTGATGCAAGTACTCATTGTTGTGAATGTTTAGCTCTTAAACCGAGGTGATATCTGTTTAAGTTTAATTTCCTTTCATGCAAGTATTGATAATCTAGCTAAGGTGGTTATATGCTAATGCTAGAGTTTGTACTTTAATTCAATCTTGATTAGGATCTTTAACTAAAAGAATAACAAGCACAGCAAGATACACAAGACACAAAGATTTTCCTCGGGTAAACCATAAAGGAGAAAACCCCACAAACTTCCTCAAAGATAGATTCGTCACTAATACAATATCACAAGATGGAAAAACCCAAGAATAATAAGTCTTTTGCAACTCTCTCTTATTCTCCTCTAGCGAATTTCTCCTCTCTCTCTTACTCATGCGAATTTCGTGAGTGAGTGAGTGTGTATATAAATGAGGGAGGGCGCCTCCCTATTTATACACATCAAGTGACTTGACCTAAAACCTAATTGGGTCAACCACTTGACCTAGCAAGGTCAACTTCTTCTAGGGAGACTCAAAAATACATTTTACTTCATATATATTTCGGACTATTGCCCTAACTTCCAATGGAGGTTTTACCTCAATGACCAAACATAATAATGACATCCCGGATGGAGGAAAAACATCTACGACGGGGGTACAATAAAATACAATAATAATATACAACAGAATATCTTTTGAAGTTACATTTACAACAACACTCCCTCTTAACTAGGAAGGTACTGTCTCGCCACAGTCATCAACACTTATGGACATGTCATCATCGTTGGGTCATCGTCGTCGCTATTGTTGTAGTCCTCATCTTGTTGATCATTGATTAGTGGCATCTTTCAAATCTATCCGTCATAAGAAGTTTCTACAGACCATCATATGCCAAGACCATACATTACATTCCTAGTACCATATCACGTAGGTACATACCACGACCATACATTACATTGCCATAGCAATCACATGCGTCTCGTACAGTCATCTCATCATATCCAGATCATCTCATCATCACACACGGAGGACAGCCCAGATGCACACCTCGTATCCAACAAACCACCTGCATCTACCAGCCTGGGAGCACAACCAAGAGCACCCTCTGTGTCTTCCACCATGCAAGAATCGCCTAGGAGCACCTAAGGTGCATTACCTCTCTCAACAGTCAGCCTGCGTCTACCAGCAAGGGAGCACCCCAGGTGCATTATGTCCCAAGGACCACCTGCATCTTCCACCATGCGAGAACAGCCTAGGCGCACACCAAGTGTCTTTGTGACCAGTGAACTTCTCCTCATCTCCAGCATGAGAGCACAGCTAGGAGCACCCCATGTGCATTACGTCCCAAAGAACATCTATGTCTTCCACCATGCAAGAACTCGCTTGAGTGCATCTGTGTCTTCTGGTCTCTCATCAACTCCAGCATGGGAGCACAGCCACGTCCTGAGGACCACCTGCATCTTCCACCATGCACGAACTCATCACTCCCTCTTTCTAGGGACCTCGATCTAGATGACACCAAGCTTTTCTCTTAAGTATTCGAACTTCACTCTAGCCAACGGCTTCGTCAACAGATTGGCTATTTGCTCGTTTGTCACTACATACAGGAGCTTCACTGCTCCTATCTGCACCATATCCCGTATATAGTTATACTAGATCTCAATATGCTTCAACTTGTCATGGAACACTGGGTTCTCCGACAATTTCACACAACTCTGGTTGTTGTAAAAGATACAAGTCGCCTCTAACTCGAGATCAAACAAATATGACAGTAGCTTCTAAAGCCATACTGCCTCACAACTAGACAAACAAGCTACAACATACTCTGCTTCGGCTGTACTCAACGCCATGCATGATTGCTCCTTGTTAAACCAGGAGATCATACCAGATCCCAAACTGAAGCAGAATCCTGAAGTGCTCTTCCTATTTGTGGCGTTGCCTGCCCAATTTGAATCAACATAACCGTGCAGGTTAATCTTCTGATTCGCTTCATACTTGAGCCCATACTCAACTGTACCCTTTAGGTACCTCAATACATGCTTTGCAGCAATCAAGTGAACATGTCTCAAATCCATTAGAAACTGGATCAGGGTGTTCATAGTAAAGCAAATGTTTGGCCTCGTGTTCGTCAGGTACATCAAGGAACCAATCATTTGTCGATACATCGTGGCATCAACTGACTCTGATGAAGCATCACACAGTAGCTTCAAGTTCGATGCCATTGGTGTGGTCATTGTCTTATAGTCCAGCATTTTCAATCTCTTCAAAATCTCCACGACAAACTTTCCTTACACAAGAAAGATCCCATACGCACTCTACCACATCTCCATGCCTAAGAAGTAATGCATCATCCCTAGGTCTTTCATCTCGAACCCCGCAGCAAGCCTCCTCTTTGCATCTGCAATGAGTTTATCCCCATCTGTTATAAACAGGTCATCTACATATAGGAGTATCCCCGGTCTTCCACCTTCAACCTTGAAGTAAAGGTTGGAATCTGCTTTACTCTTCGTAAAGCCTAAGCTCATCAGGAAGTTGTCCTTCATGTCGTACCATGTCCTAGGTGCCTGCTTCAATCCGTACAAGCCGTTTTTTAACTTGCACACATGAGTCTGTCTGTCATGTGTCTCAAATCCCATTGGTTGCTCCACACACACTTCCTCTTCAACTACTACATTCAAGGACGTCCATCTGGTGTACCTTCCACTTCATTATTGCAGCCACTGCAAGTATGCATCTAATGGAAGTGTATCTTGTTACGGGTGCGAATGTCTCCTCGTAGTCTATGCCTTCTTTCTGGGAGAATCCATGTGCCACAACTCTTGCCTTGTGGTTTTTAATGCTACAATCTGCAACATGCTTGATCTTGTAAATCTACTTCAAAGTCACAACAGACTTCCCTTCTGGTGTCCGAACTATCTCCCAAACATCATTCTTCATAATCGACTTGTACTCCTCAATCATGGCATCCTTCCATTCTTTCTTTTTTGTTGCTTCTTCGTAGTTGGAAGGTTCCTTATCAATGATGTCACATAGCAAGGCCACATAGCTAGTGTATGGTCTAGGTCTCTTGCTTTCTCTATGCATCCCATCTCGGGCAATATACTTCTCTGCATCTTGTATTACTTCTCATGCCCATGTTAGTCTTCTTTTGTGGTAGTTCTTCTCGCAAAGTGGTTCTACAGGTTCTTGTGGTTTGTGGTCTTCATGATCTTCTAAAGTTGCTTCTTCCATTGCAGTGTCTCTCACTCCAGTTGCTTCAGGTTCTTCTTTAATAGATAGTTTTCTTGATTTGAGGTATGTTGAGTCTTCGTCAAATGTTACATCACTGTTGATGTCAATCTTCTTAAATCTTGGGAAGTATATTCGGTAGGCCTTTGAAGTGTCATTGTATCCTCCGAATATTCCCTTCCATCTTGAAGGATCTAGCTTGGTTCTCTTTTCCTTTGGGATGTGTATGTATATTGGGTAGCCAAATATCCTAAAATGGCTGACTTCTGGTTTCTCACCTAAGAAATCCTCTTCGGGAGTCTTGTTGTCTAATACTCGGTGAGGTACGGTTTTGTACATACACAGTTGTCCTTGTTACTTCTGCCCATAAGTGCATCGGAAGATCTTGGTCATGTAGCATTGCTTTTGTTGCTTCCATTATCATTATGTTCTTTCGTTCTGCAACGCCATTCTGTTGAGGATTGTATGGAATGCTCAACTCCCTCTTAATCCCAGATTCTATGCAAAGGTCCTTAAGTACTTTCGAGGTGAATTCTCCACCATTATCTGATTGTAGATCTTGATCTTCTTCTCTGTGTGATTTTCAATCAAGGCTTTAAATTACTTGAACTTGGTGAATACTTCATCTTTACTTTTCAAAAAGTAGATCCAAGTCTTACAAGAGAAGTCATCTATAAAAGAAACATAATATACATACCCGCTTAATGAGCTGGAAGACATTGGACCGCATACATCTGAGTGGATTATCTCCAATATCCCTTTTACTTTGCTTTCACTGCTGGGAAACACCTTTACATTCTTTCCTTGCGCACATCCCTTGCAAATGCCTTCATGTTTTGTCTGGATTTCTGGAAGTCCTGAAACTGCTTTGCTTCCAATAGGTAGTGCCCTATAATGCCCATGTGCAAGCCTTCTATGCCATAGTTTACTTGGTTCTATTGAGTCATGAACGAATACTTCTTCAAGTTGTCCCTTCAACTTGTACAAGCCTCCCTCTTGCTCTCCAATTACTATTGCATCATCTATTGTATTTCCTTTTGGCCACATTAGGCCTTGGTCATCAATAAATGCAACACTTATCCCTTTTGCATCTAGTGTAGAGATGGAGAGAAGATTCTTCTTCAATCCCGGAACATAAAGAACATCTTTCATCTTCAGGGATTGTCAGAGTCTATCTTATAGGAAGCTTCTCCACTTCCTTTTATGGGGTATTGATAGTCATCCCGTCATGTGCTTGGATGCCCCACTATCTACAAGCCAATCATTGCTTCCATGTGTGATAGTGCCCGTGAGTGCTGAGATTAAGACATTCTTCATCACTTGAAGAATCAACTCTTTCTTCTCTGATTCTTTTCTTTGTTGGTTCATCATCATCAGCGGTGTGAGCATGATGTCTTTTCTTCTTGGAATTCTTGTTGGAGGATCCTTTATTTCTGGAACAATCTTTGGAGTAGTGTCCCTTCTCATCACACGTGTAACATCTTACACTTGATAGATCTCTTATGGGTTTTTTGTCGTTTGTGATGATGGTCCTCCCTCTTGTTGTAATTTCTTCTGGTGTGGATTGTGAGAGCTTGATCATCAGTTGCTCCCACCTTCTCTTCTCTTGTTATGAGCCAAGCTTCTTCTTGGGTGCATTCTTCCCAAAGTCTGTTGAAAGTGATCATCTTTTCTCTAGCACATATCCCTTGAATGAACGAATCTCGTGATCTTGGGAGACCATTCAAGGTGGTCACAACAATCTCTCCTTCTTCTACCTTCTCTTCAACTCCTTCAAGTTGTTCCTTGATTTTAGCAACCCTTGTGAAGTATGATTGCATGGTCTCTGAATTTTGTATCTTCACATTCTTGAGTTGGTTCCTTAATGTCATCTTCCAATTGATGTTCTTTCCTTCGAATAGCTTTGTAAAAGCATCAAACACTTGTGTGGGTGTCTTCAAAGATGACACATGAGGGATGAGACGATCCTTAATAGACTCTACAATAATTCTCTTGGCCTTGACCAAGTTCTTCCTGTGGATAGCCTTAGCTTCATCTCCCTCTAGAGTTGGAACTTCCTCGCTAATCTATTTGTGTAAATCATTTTCTTCTAGGATAAGGGAGATCCTATACTTCCATGCTCAGACGTTGTCAGCCCCCCAAGCTTATCATCAAGCTGGGTATGGTGAGTCATTTTGAAATGAGAACCTCAAATGGAAATAGCAGAGATTTAGATCTTACCAATTTGAGATGCCCAACCTAGTTCAGCTGACCTAGGGTTTGTCAGAGAAACCCTAATTTTCCAAAGTAGGAATTTCAAACTTCTGTTTAGATAGGAAGATGTGCCTCTCCAAGGTGAGTTTCCTAATGTACTCCTTCCAATTTGATGGAGGAAAAACCCAAAAGCTTAATGTCCTAGCTTTCTCTCGGCACTAGTGTCTGCGTCAAAAATGAAACTTCTTCAAATCTGATTCCTACTTCCTCCAAAAGATATGCCCTACTAGGGCGAGTTAGCTTACCCCTCGTTTTCTCATGATCTCTGGAGAAAAGACCTTGAACTAGGACACCCTAGTGTCTCGTTGTTACACAATGCCTTCTTTCAGAGTAGCTCTGATACCATGTTAGAGTTTGTACTTTAATTCAATTTGATTAGGATCTTTAATTGAAAGAATAACAAGCACAACAAGATACACAAGACACAGATTTTCCTCGGGGAAACCAAAAAGGAGAAAACCCCGCAAACTTCCTCAAAGATAGATTCGTCACTAATACAATATCACAAGATGGAAAAACCCAAGAATAAGAAGTCTTTTGCAACTCTCTCCTTTTCTCCTCTAGCGAACTTGTCCTCTCTCTCTTACTCATGTGAATTGAGTGAGTGAGTGTGTGTATAAATGAGGGAGGGCACCTCCCTATTTATACACATCAAGTTGTTGAACTTTAGCATTTGCATGAATACTTGAAAATTTGCAGACTATCAGAGAACAAATGGCAAGTGCAATAAAAACAACAACACATCAAAACACTGAACACAATAGTTTTTCACTGGGGAAATCTTTAAAGGACAAAAACCCCAAAAGCATCAGTAATTCATCTCTGAAAATGAGATGACTGAGATTTCAAAAATTTCCAAACCCTAATGGGTTTGATCCGCAGGTAAAATTTACAACTGAAGAATTTTAAACATAAAAAACAAATTAGGGCTTTCTGCCCTAATTCATCTAGCTGCCCATAAATGGTTGCCCGAATAAGTTGTTGCTTCCCAACCATGTTTTCCTGTTGCCCGTTAATCTGGTCAGCTTGCCCGAATTGCTTTTCTGCCTGCCCGTGACCTTCCAACCTACCCGTGACCTGCCAAGCTGCCCGAGTTGTCCTACCCTACCCGGGCTCGTTCTACTACTGCCCGAGACTGGTCCGGGCTCCTTTGTTGCTGCCTGGAGGTCCTTTAGGCTCTGCTAGCCTGCCCGAGGTCCTCTCGAGGCTTCCCGAGGCCTGTTTGTGGGTTGTTGGGTATGCCCGAAGGCACCAGCAGGTCGCACGTGGCCTGTTAGGGGCTGTTGGGTGTGCCCAAAGGCACTAGCAGGTTTCCCTAGCTCTGCTAAGGCCTGCCGAGGCTACCCGAATCTACTAAATGCGTGGTCGATGGTGTGAGGGTGGCTGCCAGAGGAGGAGGGGAGCTGCCCGAAGCTCTAGCAGTCTGCCCGTGAGGGAAACCAGGCTACCCGTGAAGAATAAGACCCTACCCGCTAAGTTACCTGAAACTTCTAGGAAGGGGAGGGGAAACTTCGTTCCCCATTTCGGAAACTTAAACGGAGGGGATACGGCTTGGAAACGCCACTGAAACGTTTCCAAGCCATATCCAAAAATTAGAAATATTTCCATTACGTTTCCAGCCGCTTCCTGAAACATTTCCAGAGATTCCAGCCGTTTCCTTAAACGTTTCTAGTAGTTTCCTGGTTTTCTGAAACGTTTCAGCTGCTACAGGGTAAATTTTTGACTAGAAATATTGATTTTTTGACATGAAAATAAACAAATAAATAACCGCAAAGGCAAACTATAAAACCATAACCCTAAATTGAACCTCAAAACATAGATATAAAGCCTCAAAGCTTATAAATAAAGAGCAAAACCTTAATCCTAAATTGGTGAATGGTAATTTGACATCTTATGTCTCACTGATTGTGTTTCATTGTAATTTTCTAAAATTGATAGAGGCCTACCATTGGTTAAAAAAATCATTGATCTGTGGACATTTTATCGTATCAAATGCTTGTCTACTATAGTGATAGTTTCACAGCCTAGTGTAGAAGTACAATGACTTTTATTTTTTTTCTTTTCAGTTTTTTTGCCAATTCCTCACAACTTCATTATAAATAAACCCCAATGACTTGCATATGTGATAAATCAACTTGCATATCAAAATTGATACAATGGCAGCTTTAGCCATACAAAATAGCGTACTACATTTATGAAGCGTTACATAAACCAACACATATTTCCAATAACCTTCCAACAAACTTCAGTTTTCTTCTTTTCCTTTTTGATATAGTATGAACCCTTGACCTATGGCCTTATTTACTCCATTGCTAGTACACTCATATCCCTATCCTTATGTTGTGGAGAGAATTATGATGGTGCGTCGTTTAGCCAATTCTCCATAAGATGTGCATGTGATATTTTAATCTTATTTCAAGCATTTTTATTAGTATAAACCATAAAACATAAACAAAATATCCAAGGAAACTCATTGCTGTCTAGAGATAGTATTATTGCATAGAGTGCAATATTGCATGTCATCACACTCACACCTAAGTTGCACTAAAACATGAGCTCACTTATTTATACTTGTGTGCTTAATTAATCCCCTTAAAACATGGTTGATTATGTCAAATTTGAATATCCAAGTCGGTTGCAAATCATAGACAATCCTATGAATTTAGGCCCTTTAAGAGCCAGTCAGTTAGTCACTTTTGGAACCAGTCGGTTGGTCAATTGACTCTCACTTGCCTAGTTGATTGTCTCGTCAGTGAGTGGACCAACCTAAATACAACATAGTTGAGTCTGTCTTACATAAAAAATTGTGTTTAATCACAAATTTTAACACTTTTCTAGAGGTTTAAACAACGTAATATTTGTTAGATGCTAACATTTAGATACATCCATCAAGTAATTTTAGAGTTTGAAATCGATGTTTAGAAGTAGTTGACATGTTCCTGTCTAAATGCTTGCCAGCGGGTGATTTATCTATGGCACTTGAGATAGATGAATATTGTTTAAGACAATATTTGAGTTTGCTGATTTTAATTGTTATAAATGAAACAACTACCTTTAAATCTAATTGATGAATGGTAGTCTAAAGTATGTATGTCTCATGGCCTTTTTGATATATCTATATATATATATATATATATATATATATAAGTCTGTTGTCATTTCTTGCCGTATCGTATCCCACAATTTTCAAAATTTGTGGTATTTGTTTCCCTCCACGTATCCGAATCCGTTTCAGTGCAACTTAGCCTGTCGAAGCCAATCTGGAGTTGCTTGTGAAGATATCAGTGTTGCCCATGATCAATTCCTAAAGGAGAGAAGGGTTAGGGTGAAACCCTAGCTGGTGTAGAGAAGATAAGAAGGTTGTTGTTGTTGTTTGTAAGTGAAACCCTAGGTTAGGGTTGATCAAAAAAGACAAGTGTGGATGCCCTAGCTAGACTCATCCATGATAGGGCATAAACACAAAACTTCCTTCTCTTCACTAACCAGCGAATTCTTTTGTTGGAGCAGTTGCAAGTGCAAGAGCGTGTGTGTAATAATGAAATGAATTGATCTTCTTTTATAGCCTTTGAGTCACTTGTAAGTGGACCAAAACTCAAAAGAACAAAATAATAATATTTTATTCGTTTATTACTTTGACTTTTACCTTTAGTGGTACTAAAGGTCTTTTTGCACTTTCACTTTGACTCCTTAGTGGTACGAAGGGCCGTTATGTATTTTAGACTTTTACTTTAGCCTTCTTCAAGTGCCTTGTGGTCAAAATAAGTGGTCAAGGTTGTCCTTCATCCCCACTCAAAGTACATCATCATAAACAGAGAGAATTACTAATGCCTTTATCTCACACTCTGTGTGACACCAAGATCGGATACTAAGGTGTCTTAACCAAGGGTAGCTTAGCCTTGGAGAAGATCACAAAGCCCACTAATCAAGAGTCAGAGTGTCACACATGCCCAGACCCGATCTAAGGCTTATAGTGTTATCCTAGTAACAGACCAGGTGCCTCAACCATAGGTTGCATAATTTGACACAAGGCCAAATACTTGGTAACAAACCAAGCACCTACCCCTCAGCCTCGGGCCGAGTCCCGAACTAGGTTAAATTCTTGGTAACTGACCAAGTGCCTCCATTCAAAGAATGGCCACTAAGCTCTAGGCAAGGTTACAAAAACCGAACCGGTGGACGAACCGGTCAACCCTCAAAACCGAAACTGGTCAAAAACCAGGTAAAAAACCGGATCATAAAACTGGTCCACCAAAAATACATAAAATATTCAAAATTTATTTTTTTTAAATATTCACGTGCATCCATGTGAATTCAAACCATTATACACAAAATATGCAAAGTTTCTCATGTATATAGCATATAAGAGTTCAAAGAACCAAAATAGCACTTAACATCGAGGGCAATCCATGTCTGCATCAAAATACAATGTACATCAACAAAAAGGCTCTAAATGGCCTATATAAAAGACGAGTCAATTCTTGAATGTTTTTGAGAAATAAACACTGCAGCAGGTGCTACAATTTGATAGAGATATACATTCATTTTCTTCATGTCTAGATCTTGCTTTAGTAGAATGAAGCACGTGGTCTATTATTGTGATCAACGGGATGGTGCTTCACTTCTATCACTTCCTAAGCCTTGAAGATTTATGTTGTATGAATATCTTGTCTTAGGCTCCGATAACTATATTGTGAGGCCTACTAGAGTCTAGAAATGTCATTTTCCTCTTGCAAAGTAGACGAGGCTCTTGACCAAATCTTTTTGTAAATTTATGGAATGTATCTTAAAGTCGGTTTGCAAATTGTTTTTCAGCAGCCATTTAGCCTATTGTCCTGTATGGCAACTCTCGTGGCTGGCTGCAAGACTACAATTGCTTTCAACGTTTTGCTAAATCCATCCCGTCTTTTAGCTGTGGAATTGTACTAATTTCATATAACATCAATAACAAGTCTGCATTAAGTTTGGACTGTGTTGTCCGCCAATTGCACACCAGCAGCAGAAATCTAATGAAAGTCGTCTCCTCAATTGAGAAAGTGGGAGAGGTGTGGCCTTGGGGGCAAGCATAGAGCTAGGTACTGTCACCTACTCCTAGCTCCTCTGTTTAGCCTAACTCCTAACGAAGCCAAGGGGAGTAGTCCCTACAAAAGAGTTTTCTATGGCTCTTAAGTTGTTAAAGTGTTTTTTGAAGGTTGAGGATGCGAATGGGTGTTTTTTAGGAGTTATTATGATTAGAAGGTGTTTTACTTATTATGAATGTGACACAAGACAAAAAAGGCAATCCACATTGCAAATGAGAGATTTAAAGATAAATTTAAATTCTAGACATCAATTATGCATTCAGTGACAATAATTATATTAAGCCATAGACAATTGATCACATAATTATGCAAAACAAAACAAGGACCAGTGCCTTATGGAGTCGATAAAACTGAAATGCGCTGAAAGAAATAAACACAAGTCTGGAATTTAAACCGATGAATGTTAGATTGTGCAAATGCTCTTGGTAAGTTTTAAGGATTTTAATGGTGATCTTGCTTAAGGTGTCTGGAAATCCTAACCGAAAATACCTTCAGTGGCTCCGTTCAAAGACATGACGGACCTGTCTGGAATCACAGCTAGGTGTTCAATAACTTAACCAACTATGTCCAGATTGGGTTGCCCGGCGCCCACACTTGGAATTTCCCCACTACCTGAGTATTTTATCGAGACAACGCCGGTGCGTTGGTTATGGGGTAAAAGTTTTAATTATGTTGTTATTGCGGTCTTAGCAAGTCCATTCACCGTTCTAAGTATGAGCCCAACTCGAAAGTCGGCAGAGCATACTAGGTGAATGAGATCAACGAAGTAAATTAATTAAAGGAAGTGTGAGTTGAAAGATTTTATTAAGTCAATTAATTAAACTCTCCGACAGAGAGTGCTCTTGACCTTGTCTTATGACAAAGGTTCAAGAGTCTAATCTAATCTAGATGCCTAATGCAAAGATTATGCAAGACTAACGATGCTCTCCGATAGAGAATGCTCTTGACTTGTGTTTCTGCAAGTTCAAGAGTCTTACTTATTGATTAACTAGATTAAACAATATGATGCATGAAAATAAAGTGAAAATGGTTTATTAAACTCTCCGACAGAGAGCACTCTTGATCCACCTTATGGTGAGATTCAAGAGATTTCTACTTTAAGCAGTTGATTTACTTACGAAAGATACAAAATTGAGAGACGAAGTAATCAACTTATTCAATGAATCAAATATGCTAATCTAACAATTAGTATTCTAAGAGAAATGATGCAAATATTATGAGCAAAAGCACATCTAATCTAAGCACAAAAGAAGAT
Source organism: Pseudotsuga menziesii (assembly GCA_001517045.1). NCBI lineage: Eukaryota > Viridiplantae > Streptophyta > Pinopsida > Pinales > Pinaceae > Pseudotsuga > Pseudotsuga menziesii. Next base: position 1,262,225 of record LPNX010140845.1, on the reverse strand, counting down.
GAAGACAACACAAACCTCCCCAAATAGGGAGGAAGAGAGTGGGGACTTAAAAAACCCACTCAAACATAGATATTTTTATTAAGACTTTACAACTTGCGTTTAGGAATTCAACCTTTGAAAGGACTTTTGAAGGAAAGCATGAAACTTTATTATTGAACTTTATGTAAAAAGGAGAGTGATTTACTTTTTATTAAAAACCCTTTCTTCAAACTTGCCAGAAGGGTAAAAGAAGAAGATAAAAGAGCAAAAAAGATGAGGCAAAAGAAGGCTGAAACAAAAGAGAAAGGAGGGGAGAAAAGGAGGAAGACTAAAAGGCAATTAAAAACAAGAGAAGGGAAGAATAGGGCAGCGAACTAAATGACCAAAGAAATGCAAAAAATAGTGAAAACGGGGCAGCAAAAGAAGAGAAAGATGGCTGTCATAAAAATGCAAAAAGAGGACAGCGAACTAATTAACCAAAGAAATGCAAAAAATGATGAAAATGGGGCAGCGAAAGAAGAGAAAGATGGCTGTCATAAAAATGCAAAAACAAGGCAGCAAAGAAAAAAGAGAAGAAAAGGAGCACAACAAGGTGGAAGGAGGCCAACAAATAGTAAAAATGGGGCAGCGAACAGTAAGGAAGAGGACTGAAAAAACAGGGCAGCGAAAGAAGAAGAGGAGATAAGCCAAATAAGGCAAGGAAGAAGAGGCTAGCAAGCAAGAAATCTAGAAAATCAAGGAGCAAATAAGAGAACTAGAAGAGGGAAGTTCGTAGATCCAAGTAACCAAATGTGTTTTTTAAACTTTGTTGATGGAGGGAAGGAGAAGCTCTAACTGTTATGTCTCTTTCTTGAATTGTTAAGTGCCTAGAAGGACCTGCAAAATGAAGGAGTTAGATGGAAAAAACCACTGGTTCATGAAGAAGAGCTTGCTCTCAAGCTTCTTCTTCACCTCTAATGATCCCTGCAAAACCCTTACAAACAATATCAAATCCAAACAAGATACTCATAAACTAGATTGTTAGCCCTTCTAGAGTATATAATGAAGAATAATTTAATAATTTAAAAGGCAAGGTAAGAGAGATATCACCAAAGACAATTTGAATCCACAACTCCAATAACTCATGCATGGACCTCCAAAGTCACAACTTTATTCCAACTTCAAACAAATATTACAATAATTTTGGTAGAGTGTTCATGCCCAAAATCTCCATGAAGAAGAGAGTGCAAAGCACCTCTCTTTATACAAAAAACCAGCAACCTACAACCCTAAATCAAATCAGTAATGATTGAGAGCCAATGGACTTGACACCAAGTCGAATTCCTGTCTGTCTCCAAACTTGGAGTGCAATCCCCATCTAAAAAGTCGAGTTCTCATAAATGGGATGGGGAGCTAGCCTCCACCCGATCCCACACACCGCCACTTACATAAGCGTGAGTCCTCATGTAGCTAGCGTGAGCCTTCCTTTAATAAAACAATTTCACGTTTTTTTATCCAAAGTTTAACTCAAACCATGCAAAATGAGGTCGTAAGTCAATTTAGACCACATGCCAAGTCATACCCACCACTTAAAAATTCAATTTTGACCTCAATTTTGACTTTACTAAATTTGGATTTTAGTGCAAAATGTCCATTTTTAGCATTTAAATGCCATCCTGATGCATTTTTAGTCAAATACTGCTTCACGAGGTGCCTCGGCTACCTGACTGATGGTGAAAGTGGCCCCTGGGGTAAAGATGCTGCTCTGGGCTTGAAAATGAGCCCAACCATGCCGAAAACGGACTCCAGATCATTCATTTATTACATTTTGAAATTTCTCATTTAAACCATTAAAAAATGGCTTAAAAAACGGAGAAAATTATTTTTTCTCGGAATCCAACGAAACTCCAGGGGGACCTAGTACATGTTCATACGGCTCAATCGAAATCCCTAGCATGACAAAAAATACTAACATGAAGGCTCTAATAACCTCCCAAGGCCGAAACACCAAGACAACTACCCCAGCTTTGGAGGAGCGAGTGAAAAACTTAGAAATTATTGGATGTTTGTTCAACAGCCAATAATAACAAAGGAAAAAAACACTCTGGGCTAGTCGGCTTGATGCCCAAGTCCGGGAAACCAAGCCTTTTATAAAAAATTAAATGCTAGGACATTTTTTACAATCTCCCCAAGGGGTTATGAACCTGTATTTACAAAAAATTCCAAACAGAGTCCCAGGAAAAGGCTGGCGGATTTTCAAATTTTGATCACGAACAAGTGTACTTGTTCAATGCTCTGGCGGCTCACCGAAAAATCCACTAAGTGCAAAATTAGTGGATAACATCTGGCTCCAACTGCGGGACATGTGCTCGATCTAGTCTCTTATGCAAGGAGAGCATACGAGAACACCAGAATCTCTGGTTTCCATATGCTGTAAAAACATCTCAACTTGACAAGAAAACCTCAGTAGCACAAGCTTTATGAAAAAGAGAGAATGATCCAAAAGTTGTTTTATTCAAGGGAATGACAAAACTTTAAAAATCTATTTATTTCTAAGTACAGAAAGAAAATGCTAAAGTAAATGCTCACTTTAAGGAGCCTATTTTCCTACTCTAAACATGATACACAAAAGGTTAGGTGTAATCATAAATCCAATGTAGCCACCTAAGCATTTTATTAATATAAAAAAGTTTTGCCTTGTCTTTGGTTACCAGTCAAAGAAATGACACAATTTCCAGAAAATGTAAACCTGTGTGATGATCCAGAATGGGCGGGATGGATGGAGAATCATAGGCATGAATAATGTCATCGAACTTCTTCCCAAACTGGTAGGTGCTCTTGCAGGATTCTTCCATCCAAGATTGGATAGGACTGATGTAAAAATATGTATGATGAGGCAAATCATCATACTCATCAAAAAGGCTTATTTGTTGATATCTCTGTATGTAAGCCAAGAACTACTCCAAATCATAAGGAACATCTATATGTGAAGACGATAGCGGAGAAAAAACTTCAACTAGTTGTATCCCATCTAATTCTTCACAGCACTGCTTTTTCAAATCCTTATTACCGATACTCAGATACAATTTTGACTGATCATATGAAAACTCTGACTGTTTTCTGACTGTTCTTCTTTACAATTTTCATAAGTCTCAGAATAAACACTCCCCTTGTTGGACACATCATAGATGAGATTCTCAAAAATATTTTCAAACGTATCATAGGTTGGATTTTCAATAAAAGTCCAATAGTCATCATCGCCATCTATGTCGGATATGAGAGATGCCTCATCACTAGTATCAAGTCCCTGACTACACTCCTCATTCTGCTCAAAACAATCTTCTTCAAAAAGCTGGGTTTCAAAGATATCACAGGGGACCCAACTTTCCAAATGTTTGTATCAGGTGGAAAGCATGGAGGACTCTCATCACATGAAACTTCTAAGATTGGATTTTCAATTAAAGTCTCGTAGTTATCATCCATCTCAGATGTAATGGATCCTTCCTCACTTGTATCACATTCCTGGCTATATCCCTCCTCATGATCATAGTCATCTTCTTCAAAAAAAAGGTCACAAGGTAGTAAACCTTCCAAACTATCATCATTCTGCTCATTTGTAGGATTAGTACCAAAGTTTTTAGTGAGGTCATCCAATTGTTGACTATAATCTTCGACTTGACATCAGGTTTCTGTGGTGACAGGATGGAGCTGTCCAACTGCGTTAATGTACTCAAGCTCTCTTGAATATTGTTTTGCCTCTCTCCAACTTTCTCCAGAAATATCATGCATGTCACCTACATAGTTTATGTACTCAGGGTCACTTGATGATGCTAACCCTCTGGAGAACCATGCTCCTGAACATAGCATACATAATAGCAAGAAGATTCTTCATGAAGGTCTTCACATGCCCTACAAAATGGCGTGTAAGTTTCAACCATATTAGCAGCCTCTAACTGATGAGGAGGCCTTTGTTCATGGCTGGGATTCTTTCTCTGCCATGTCGGTTTGGCAGGAAAGGTTCTAGGAGTAGGCTGAGTTTGAGTTATGTCCATTGTTATTACCCTATTCTGAATTTCCTTCAACTACGCTAAATGTTTCTATTCTGCTTCCTCCATATTTTTCTTCATCTCTCTTTTCATTTCAATCATCTGTTTTTCATAGGCATCCTTCATAGTTCATAAAAGATCCTTGTCTCTAGGTTCATTAATTTTCAAAGGAGTTGAACACCTTGAATAACCCTGGAGGTTAGATTCACCAGATGACTGCATATTCTTATCAATTTTGACAGCCAAAACCTGATCTAGAAGTAAAGTAGCTGGCTCCTTGTCTCTAATCTGGTACTGGATTTTGCCACTTAGTGCTTTGATGTAATAGTCCAAAACAGAAGCTGCAGGAGGAGCATAAGTAGCAGGGATGGAATTTGATAACTCTGTGAACCTATCGTTGAATTCATCCATGGTTTCCGTATCAGATTTCCTCATACTAGTCAAGGCTACCACTGGATGTCTAGGCTCCTTTTTGCTGCCAAATTTTCCAAGGAACGCAACCTTGAAGGCTTCTATGGTAGCAAAAGAGTTGTTCAGCAAGTTGTCATACCAATTTCCAGGCTTACCATCCAAAGATAGAGCAAAAAGGGTCATGTATACATCTTCATGTTTGTCAGTACCCCTAACATAGGCACCACAGTGTTTTGAAAAATATCTAAGATGTTGCTCAGCAAAGGTAGAGGCATCAATGCCTGTGAAAGTGACAAGCTTATCAATAGCTTTTTCGGGAATGTCATGGGGCTGACCTGCTATCTGAGTGAAATTGAGCTGAGTAAAAACCTCACCCATTGTGTTAGGAAAACAGTTATTGTTTTGAAAATTTCCTATGTTTTCTTGAAATAAAAGGTGGATGTCTGAAACAGACTCATATCCAAGTTCTTCAAGGATCCTACAAGAAGCAAGTTTGTTCAGTCTCCTCCTATAAACCTTTTAAGGCTCGAGGATGAAATTGAGCAAACCTTCAAAGTTTCTTCTAGTTGAGTACCTTGAGGTGTTTACTGACAGTGGAGTCGCCAGGTGGATTCAAGTCAAATTCCGGAGAGTGATTGGACTAAAAATCTACCAAAAAGGGTAAGAAGGTCAAAAACTAAAAAGAAACAAAGGTCGTCCAGGAACAAAAAGATTTGTCCCCGACAACGGCGCCAAAAGATGTTGTCCGCCGATTGCACACCAGCAGCAGAAATCTAATGAAAGCTGTCTCCTCACTTGAGAAAGTGGGAGAGGTGTGGCCTTGGGGGCAAGCATAGAGCTAGGTACTGTCACCTACTCCTAGCTCCTCCGTTTAGGCTAACTCCTAACGAAGCCAAGAGGGGTAGTCCCTGTTGATGTATATGTAACTTCGGAATGTATTCTTCTATGTATCTTATGTATTGTAACCCGATGTTTATTCCGAGATGTTTCTATTATGTATTTGAGTCATGTGGTCATGCCCCGATGTTCTGATCGGGAGGATTAATAATGTAATCAAGTCATATCAAGTCATTAGGTAAGTCCCCACAGTTTCGGGGCACTTGAGTTATTATACACTAATTAAGGTGTAGGCTCGAGTAGTAATTATTAGGTTGAGCCTACGTGTGAAAAGGCAATTCAAGTGAACGGATGAATATAAATAAAGAGTGGGAGTCTCTCTATTTATCACATTGTGAAATACATCACTTGCTCTCCCAAGTGTGGCGCACTACTGAAGAAAGAAATTTTGGGACTAGACAGAAGAAGAAGACTACTGCTGTTTTGGAAGATCTCTTACCGGTTTGGTGCTGATTCTATCTCTAAGGAAGTTGCAGGGTTTTCTCCTTTATGGTTTCCCCGAGGAAAACTCTTTGTGTCTCTTGTCTCTTGTGATGTGCTTATGTTTTATTGCTGTGCTTGTTATTCTCTAAGTGAAAAGATCCTAAGATCATAATGCTAGCTTAATGTGATGAAAAACTAACATGGTATCAGAGCTAACCTGAGAAGAAGACATTGTGCAGCTACAGGAACTAGGGCTTCCTAGTTTGTGGATCTTCCTCCACATATTTTCAGCAAAAGTAAGGTGGAACAACTCTCCTCCTTAGGGCGCATCTTTCTGTCGAAGTGGAATTTGATTCCGAGCATTTTCAGTCTTTGATGCGGAAATTTGGGCTTTCTACAGAAGATGAATTTTTGAGTGAGACCAGCATAGGGTTATTCTCCTCATCAAAACCGAAGTTTAGAGACGTGGATCAAGAAGTTTGGTTGGGTAAAACTCCAGGAAAGTCAAACCCTAGTTTGACCCTGAGCTAGGAGAAACCCTAAATACTAAAACTGCTAAGTTTTGGTACAGTCGCTATATTCCGAGATTGGCGAAGTCTCAGAAGCTGAAAATTGCAAGGGCCGAATATAAAATCCTGATGAAACCTGTGTCCAAAAATCAGACTCAGATTCGCTGTACTCCAGGAGATATGATCTCTCCAAGTTAGGGTTCCAGCCTCTTCCAGAATTCATCCCTGAACAGGACATCTGGGGAGATCTGCAATATCTTGAGCTACAGAGGTCCAAATGGAATTCCTGAAGATGTTCCAAAAAGGGCACGGATTGTACTTTCGATGGTCCGAATATCAGACTCAGAAGATGAACCAGTGACACGTGGCATGCCGTACAACTTCGTTGTTCTGAACAGTCCTGTAACAGGTCACCTTGGGAAAAGGATCATAAATCCCAAATGGTGAAACCAATTCTGATGAAACTTGCGGTGTTGGATCAGGGACATGCGAGGTTACCTCAGTGCGAAATTTCAGACACAGAGGAGCAGTAATTTCGGAGATATCACAGAAACAGTAACAGGCATTTCTGCAGAAGAAATTGGAAAATTAGGGCTTCCTGTTCCGGGAGCTTCCCTCCACTGTTTTCAGAAAAAGAGTACATTGGACAGCTCCATTTGAAGAGATCTATCTATTTATCCAATCAGATCTGAAAGATTCCCAAGTTTTGAAAATTAGGGTTTCTGTGACAAACCCTAGATCAGCGAACTCCGGGACAAGGACGGACACCTCAAATCGGTAAGATCTAATCCTTTGCTATTTCCATTTGAGGTTCTCATTTCAATATGATATATCACATCAGCTTGGTGACAAGCTTGAGGAAGTTGACAACTTCCAAGCCTGGAAGTATATGATCTCTCTGAAGAAAATGGATTGGACACCTACATGAGTATGGAGGTTCCAGTTTCAGAGGGAGACGAGGCCAAAGAAGACATCATGCTCATGCTGCAGAGGATGATGAACCATCCAGAAAGAGATCCAGATATGAAAGTGAAGATTCTTCAAGCGAGGATGAATATGTTTTGATATCAGCTCTCACAGGTAACATTACTCATGGAAGTAATGATTGGCTCATAGACAGTGGTGCTTCCAAACATATGAAGGGGTTGAAGGAATCCTTTGTAAGACTATCAGAACATGAATCACCTCACAAGGTGAAACTAGGAGATGACTACCAATGTCCAATAAAAGATAGTGGGGAATCTTCATACAAGCTAGACTCTGGTAAGTCTCTAACAATGAAAGAAGTATTGTTTGTGCCAGGATTGAAGAAGAACCTTCTCTCCATTTCAGCATTGATGCAAAAGGAATGCGGGCTGCATTCATAGATGGTCAAGTCATCATATGGCAAAAAGGAAAGACTATCGATAATGTGGTAGTGATTGAAGAACAAGAAGGAGGCTTGTACAAATTGAAGGGATATCCAGAACAAGCCTTGATCCATGACACAGTAGAGCCAAATGGGCTTTGGCATTACAGAGCACTACCTATTGCAAGCAAAGCTGTTGAAGGTCTTCCAAAATTTCAAGCTATTTGAAGGGAAGAACAAAATCAGAATATGACTTAAAGAAACCAGTTGAAGAATGTGAAGATCCAGAATGCAGAGACCATGCAATCATAAGAGTCTCTCAAATCAAAGAACAACTTGAAGCGGTAAAAGAAAAAGTGAAGAATGCAAAAGTGGTGATGGCCACCTTGAATGGCCTCCCAGGATCGTGGAATTCATTCATGTGAGGAATGTGTGCTAGAAGGAAGTGATTACTTTCAATAGACTCTAGAAAGAGAACTCACAAGAAGAAGAATCTCAAGAAGAGAAGGTGGGAGCAACTGAAAATCAAGCTCTTTCCATCCAAAGAATATCCCTCAAGCAATGAGGAATATGAAGAACTCAACTCTTGAAGAACTTCTTATCCACCTTAGCTTTTGGATAAGAAAGGATGCTATTATGAATGAAGAAGTAGATGAAGCTGAAGGCTCAAGAAGGAGTCTACCCTCGAAACAAATAAAGATAAGTATTCAATTGTCATTTCATTATATTATTTTGTTATGCATTTGTTTATATTCAGTTACTGTATTATGCATGATACGATGTTTGCATTAATGACAAAATACTACTAATATGCACGTAATGGGTAAGTAGCTCATGGGGCTATACAAATTCTCCATTGCTACTTATCTAGAATGAAACCTCTTTGCTGACATATTGGATTAGTGCACAATCTCAATGTTGTCCTGGTAGAGATGGAAGCCATCTAGAAAGTTTCAATGAGATATGGATGAATGTTGTATTGGCTAAAGTAGTTGCATGATCATATATTTATGCATAAGTGTTTGCCAGTATAAATATTCCTTATGAAATGTTTCTAACCATACAATTGCATTTGACTTGTAGGAAAGATCGCATACATAATCGCCTACAAGCAAAGAAGAATGGAGACTTGTTCCAAAGAACAAGTGACGACAGTTCAAAGACAAAGAATAATATGACGAGTGCAGTGACATCATTGATGCAGAACCTTCCAACCACCAAGAAAAAAGGGAAGATCAGTTCAAGAAGAATGATGTCTAGGCGTAGTATCGAGACCTGAAGAGAAGTTCATAGTTCCATCATGCAGTAGATGGAAACATCATGGGATACAAAGCAAGATTCGTAGCATGAGGCTTCTCATGAAAAGAAGGCATAGTCTACAAAGAAACATTTACAGCTAATAGAAGTGAAGTCACATGGCATGCATAATCATGTGTGCAAATGAAAGAAGGCCTTGTACGAGTTCAGAAGACACCCATGGGATAACACATACATGATGAGCTTGATGAATATCTTAACCTTTGCTACAAGGTTGATAGAGCATGACAAGCTCACAAATGGGTGCAAGATGAACTTTTGAAGAAGTTCAAGATAGAGGATCTTAGTATCCAGTGATCCTAGATGGATACTACTTGTCACTCCAGTACAGAATGTTTCAGTGCATAGAGTACGGAAGACAGAGGGAGTATGATGCTCCGCTTCAGAGGGAGTGATTGCAGAAGATCCTGAGGTTCGACATGGTACGACAGGATGGGCAGATTACTGATGATTCTAGGCTTTACTGAGAGTAAAGCGGATTCCAACCTTTGATCCAAGGTTGAAGGTGGAAGACCAGTGATGCTCCTGTTATGTGTCGATGCACTATTGTTGGAGGTGTGGCAGAGTACAGATGGGATCTTCCTTGGACAAGGGAAGTATGCAGTAGAGATCCTGAAGAGGTTCGGGATGATGGACTGCAAGGCAATGGCCACACCTATGGCATCGAACCTGAAGCTATTGAGTGATGCTTCGTCAGAGTCGGTTGATGCTACAATGTATCGTCAGATGATTAGGTCATTGATGTACCTAACGAACATGAGACCAAACATTTGCTTTGCTGTGAACACCTTGAGCCAGTGCTTGACAGATACGACGAGTGTTCACTTGACAGCTGCAAAGCATATTCTGAGGTACCTGAAGGGTACAATTGATTATGGGCTCAAGTACGATGCGAATCAGAAGATTAACCTGGAAGGTTATGTTGATTCAGATTGGGCAGGCAGTGCCATCAACAGGAAGAGTACTTCGAGATGTTGCTTCAGTATGGGATCAGGTGTGATCTCTTGGTTTAGCAGGAAGCAATCCTGTGTGGCACTGAGTACGGCTGAAGCAGAGTATGTCGCAGCTTGTTCAGCTAGTTGTGAGGCAGTATGGCTGCGGAAGCTGCTGTCTGATATATTTGATCTCCAGTTAGATGCTACTTGTATACATTGTGACAACCAGAGTTGCGGGAAGTTGTCAGAGAATCCAGTGTTTAATGACAAGTCGAAGCATATCGAGATCAAGTATCACTATATCAGGGATATGGTGCAGAGAGGAGCAGTGAAGCTCCTGTATGTTGCAACGGAGGAACAGATAGCTGATGTATTGACGAAGCCATTGGCTAGGATGAAGTTCGAGTACTTCAAAGAGAGACTTGGTGTTCTCAAGATCAAGGCTCCCTCCCAGAGAAAGTGATGAGACCCATAGCCATTATGACATGGTGAGAGGATTGGTTCCTTCCATGGTCAGATGTAAGGACTGAGCCATTCTGTCATCGTGAGAGGATTGGTTCCTTCCATGTCAGATATGAGTGCTGAGATCCATAGCCATTCTGACGAGTAGGTCAGATATAAGGGCTGAGCA
>LPNX010140845.1:1237986-1249913 GCA_001517045.1 Pseudotsuga menziesii | reverse complement strand
ACTACTGCTGTTTTGGGAGATCTCTTACTGTTTTGGTGCTGATTCTATCTCTAAGGAAGTTGCGGGGTTTTCTCCTTTATGGTTTCCCCGAGGAAAACTCTGTCTCTTGTCTCTTGTGATGTGCTTATGTTTTATTGTTGTGCTTGTTATTCTCTCAGTGAAAAGATCCTAAGATCATAATGCTAGCTTAATGTGATGAAAAACTAACAGTCCCTACAAAAGAGTTTTCTACGGCTCTTAAGTTGTTAAAGTGTTTTTTAAAGGTTGCGGATGCGGATGGGTGTTTTTTAGGAGTTAATATGAGTAGAAGGTGTTTTACTTATTATGAATGTAACACAAGACAAAAAAGGCAATCCACATTGCAAATGAGAGATTAAAAGATAAATTTAAATTCTAGACATCAATTATGCATTCAGTGATAATAATTATATTAAGCCATAGACAATTGATCACATAATCATGCAAAACAAAACAAGGACTAGTGCCTTATGGAGTCTATGAAACTGAAATGCGCTGAAAGAAATAAACACAAGTCTGGAATTTAAACCAATGAATGTTCGATTGTGCGAGTGCTCCTTGTAAGTTTTAAGAATTTTAATGGTGATATTGCTTAAGGTGTCTCGAAATCCTAACCAGAAATACCTTCAGTGGCTCCGTTTGAAGACATGACAGACCTGTCTGGAATCACAGCTAGGTGTTCAATAACTTAACCAACTGTATCCAGATTGGGTTGCCCGACGCCCACACTTGGAATTTGCCCACTACCTGAGTATTTTATCGAGACAACGACGATGCGTTGGTGATCGGGTAAAAATTTTAATTATGTTGTTATTGCGGTCTTAGCAAGTCCATTCACCGTTCTAAGTACGAACCCAACTCGAAAGTCGACAAAGCATACTAGGTGAAGGAGATCAACGAAGTAAATTAATTACAGGGAGTGTGAGTTGAAAGATTTTATTAAGTCAATTAATTAAACTCTCCGACAGAAAGCACTCTTGACCTTGTCTTATGACAAAGGTTCAAGAGTCTTATCTAATCTAGATGCCTAACGCAAGGATTATGCAAGACTAACGATGCTCTCCGATAGAGAGTGCTCTTGACTTGTGTTTCTGCAAGTTCAAGAGTCTTACTTATTGATTAAAGAGATTAAACAATATGATGCACGAAAATAAAGTGAAAATGGTTTATTAAACTCTCCGACAGAGAGCACTCTTGATCCACCTTATGGTGAGATTCAAGAGATTTCTACTTTAAGCAGTAGATTTACTTACAAAAGATACAAATTTGAGCGATAAAGTAATCAACTTATTCAATGAATCAAATATGATAATCTAACAATTAGTATTCTAAGAGAAATTATGCAAATATTATGAGCAAAAGCACATCTAATCTAAGCACAAAAGAAGATGAAGACAACACAAACCTCCCCAAATGGGGAGAAAGAGAGTGGGGACTTAAAAAACCCACCCAAACAAAGATATTTTTATTAAGACTTTACAACTTACGTTTAGGAATTCAACCTTTGAAAGGACTTTTGAAAGAAAACATGAAACTTTATTATTGAACTTTATATAAAAAGGAGAGTGATTTACCTTTTATTAAAAACATTTTCTTCAAACTTGCCAAAAAGGTAAAAGAAGAAGATAAAAAAGCAAAAAGGATGAGTCAAAAGAAGGCTGAAACAAAAGAGAAAGGAGGGGAGAAAAGGAGGAAGACAAAAAGGCAATTAAAAACAAGAAAAGAGAAGAATAGGGTAGCGAACTAGATGACCAAAGAAATGCAAAAAATAGTGAAAACGGGACAGCAAAAGAAGAGAAAGATGGCTGTCATAAAAATGTAAAAAGAGGACAGCGAACTAATTAACCAAAGAAATGCAAAAAATGATGAAAATGGGGCAGCGAAAGAAAAGAAAGAAGGCTGTCATAAAAATGCAAAAACAGGGCAGCGAAGAAAAAAGAGAAGAAAAGGCGCACAACAAGGTGGAAGGAGGCCAGCAAATAGTAAAAATGGGGCAGCGAACAGTAAGGAAGAGGACTGAAAAAACGGGGCAGCGAAAGAAGAAGAGGAGATAAGCCAAACAAGGCAAGGAAGAAGAGGCCAGTAAGCAAGAAATCAAGAAAACCAAGGAGCAAATAAGAGAACTAGAAGAGGGAAGTTCGTAGATCCAAGTAACCAAATGTGTTTTTTAAACTTTGTTGATGGAGGGAAGGAGAAGCTCTGACTGTTAATGTCTCTTTCTTGAATTGGGAAGTGCCTAGAAGGACCTGCAAAATGAAGGAGTTAGATGGAAAAAACCACTGGTTCATGAAGAAGAACTTGATCTCAAGCTTCTTCTTCACCCCTAATGATCCCTGTAAAACCCTTACAAACAATATCAAATCCGAACAAGATACTCATAAACTAGATTGTTAGCCCTTCTAGAGTATATAGTGAAGAATGATTTAATAATTTAAAAGGCAAGGTAAGAGAGATATCACCAAAGACAATGTGAGTCCACAACTCCAATAACTCATGCATGGACCTCCAAAGTCACAACTTTATTCCAACTTCAAACAAATATTACAATAATTTTGACAAAGTGTTCATGCCCAAAATCTCCATGAAGAAGAGAGTGCAAAGCACCTCTCTTTATACAAAAAACCAGCAAGCTACAACCCTAAATCAAATCAACAATGATTGAGAGCCAATGGACTTGACACCAAGTCGAATTCCTATCTGTCTCCAAACTTGGAGTGCAATCCCCATCTAAAAAGTCGAGTTCTCATAAATGGGATGGGGAGGTGGCCTCCACCCGATCCCACACACCGCCACTTACATAAGCGTGAGTCCTCATGTAGCTAGCGTGAGCCTTCCTTTCATAAAACGATTTCACCTTTTCTTATCCAAAGTTTAACTCAAACCATGCAAAATGAGGTCGTAAGTCAATTTAGACCACATGCCAAGTCATACCCACCACTTAAAAATTCAATTTTGACTTTTCTAAATTTGGATTTTAGTGCAAAATGTCCATTTTTACCATTTAAATGCCATCCTGATGCATTTTTAGTCAAATACTGCTTCACGAGGTGCCTCGGCTGCCCCACTGATGGTGAAAGTGGCCCTTGGTGTAAAGATGTTGCTCTGGACTTGAAAATGAGCCCAACCATGCCGAAAACGGACTCCGGATCATTCATTTATTACATTTTGAAATTTCTCATTTAAACCATTAAAAAATGGCTTAAAAAACGGAGAAAATTATTTTCTCGCAATCCAACGAAACTCCAGGGGGACCTAGTACATGTTCATACGACTCAATCGAAATGCCTAGCATGACAAAAAATACTGACATAAAGGCTCTAATAACCTCCCAAGGCCGAAACACCAAGACAACTTGCCCAGCTTTGAAGGAGCGAGTGAAAAACTCAGAAATTATTGGTCGTTTGTTCAATAGCCAATAATAACCAAGGGAAAAAACCCTCTAGGCTAGCCGGATTGATGCCCAAGTCCGGGAAACCGAGCCTTTTATAAAAAATTAAATGCTAGGACATTTTTTACAATCTCCCCAAGGGGGTATGAACCTGTATTTACAAAAAATTCCAAACAGAGTCGCAGGAAAAGGCTGGCGGATTTTTGTATTTTGATCACAAACAAGTGTACTTGTTCAATGCTCTGGCGACTCACCGAATAATCCACTAAGTGCAAAATTAGTGGATAACAGACTGTAGTCTGAGGTTAAAAGCTGCCCCTCAAATTTCTGGAGGAGTTGATCTTGTTTTTGTTTACTAAATACAAAACTTATACCGGAGTTTTAGGTACTCAAGTTCATGTTTTTCTTATTTGATGATTCAAGTTTTTCATATGACAAAATCAGACCTATGGATGGTAGCAAAAATTGGCCGCATTTGAGTTAAGGACTGTTTGTTTCCATTTATTATTGTGTTACTGTATAAGTGTTGAAAAACAAACTTCTTTTCTGTGAATTAGTGTACATTATTTGGGCAAAAAGAACTTGACAATCTTCGGTGATTACTGGTATGGACCGACCGGTTTTCTGAGAAAATCAGTTTTAGACCGGTTCGATACCAAACCAGGCGGTTCGTGGACCAACCCGGCCGGTTCGGTATCGAACCGGCCCAAAACGGTTTGACGGTCCAGTTCGGACCGGAAACCCACCGAAACCGGGTTGATCGACTGGTTTTTCCGGTTCCGGTCTGGTTCTGGTAACGTTGGCTCTAGGTCAAGTTCCCCAGTTCTAGACTGGTTCCACATCCTAGTCCCGAACCAGATGTCTCCATTCAACAGAATGGTCACTTAACTCAAGGTTGAATCCCCCAGTGTTGGACTAGTTCCATATCCTAGTCCCAGACCAAATATCCCCATTCAACAGAATGGTCACTCAACACAAGGTTGAGTCCCCCAGTGCAAGACTGGTTCCACATCCTGGTCTCGGACCAGATGTCTACATTCTCCTAGGAGAATGGCTCTCAATGCTGCTCAAAAATATCAACACCGGTGACGACCTAAAACCTAATTGGGTCGACCTCTTTGACCTAGCAGGGCCGACTTCTCCTAAGGTGACTCAAAAATACATTTTACTTTATTTATCCTGGGGACTATTGCCCCGACTTACAACAGATGTTTTACCTCAATGACCAAACATAATAATTGCATCCCGAACAGAGGAAAAACGTCTCCGACAGGGGTAGAATAAAATACAATAATAATATACAACATAATATCTTTCGAAGTTACATTAACAACAACAGCTAATCCATGGAAAAAGCATTTGAAAGTTTAATTTGTTTATTTATTTGTAGTTATATAAAATTCAAGAGTTACACTTTGTAGTCGGTTATACTTGTGTGCTTTTAATTTTATTTAATCTACCATACTAGATCTAATCGCTTGTTTGAAGGGTTCCTTTAACTTTCTAGATCACCAAGCGTGGAGTAAGATTGGAGCTCGGTTGCATCTTGTATTCTTTACTACATATTTTTGGATCTAACGTTTTTGTCCCTACAGGCACCCTCCTCCTCGATCTTATTCAAGCTTGGGCTTGAGTTCCTTCGTCTTCTTTCTAAAACAAAAACTCGATCTTTTCTCTTATCGGTAATTTTATTTTTCAAATTAAATCAGATTTAAAAAAAAGCTTATTATTCTAATTTACTTGTTGGTTTAGATCTATAAAGGGCTGAAATTGTTTGCATCTTAAAAGCTTAGATATAGACTATATTTCTTTAGCACTTTAAATATAAATTTTTCCAATGTTTATAGGTGTATTTAGCTAACATTCTAACTTTTTGTCAGTTTATTGTTTGCTGGTTTTTAGCTTGTCTTACAGGAAAGAGGAGTTTTGGGAGCTATTTTGAAGACTTGAACCTTAACGAAGGATCCTTCCAACCCCCCTCTATTTCATTCCCACTTCTTCTCTCCCATTCTTCTAAAACTTTGTAAGCCTTTAGATCTAATTTCAAAGATCAAAGGCCTTCGCTCTTTAGAAATATTGTAATAAAAAATTAATAAAGGCATGTTGGATTACGGCACCCACACCCTCCTTCCTCCATTTGGGGGAACCCTATATCTGCTTCATTTGTTTTATTTGCTTTATACCTACATAGTTTTAGATTACACTTTCTTAATTGCAAAATAAAAAATAGATCAATCAATTTCTTTGTTGTAGTTTCCTTTTATTTTTGCAAAATCTGATACTAACCCAGCACTACTCTACCGAAGTACCTGAAAGAGGAAAAGATACTCTTTGTTCTAGTAATTAGAAAATCTTTGTTTTAGTCTTTATTTTCATTTTTGGAATTAAGCCCCTTGCGCTCCCGAGTAAGGTTCACAAGCCTGAAAGAGATTCTTGGGTTTTAATAAACAAGAAAACATTGCTAAATTCTCAAAATAAACCAAGGTCTCTCTTCTCGTATGCTCTGCACCATCTGTGGTTCGTCCAATCAGGGGGTTGTATCAGAGGGTAGGGTCTCTCTAATAGCAAAGTATGAGTTTGTCAAGTTCATGTGGATCTAGCTTACAATTTACCCCCTATCCTAAGAGATATCTACATAGCAGTCTGTTACTTCCCCCGAACTTTATCCTGGATTGCTATTCAAAGCATGTCCAACAATGATCGTTACTTGGATTGTATTCTTGCATCATCCAGTACTCAATAGTGATAGATCTCATCCTATTAGGCAATTTTAACGAATGCACAAGAGACCTTCAAGTCCCTCTCTGCGATCGCTCTAAGGATGTGCTTTGATTTCAGGAGATCAATCCAACTTTAGCTTGACTTCACTAATCGTTTGGCAATGCTCAAGCACCTCTTATAACATGGAAAATCCCATGATCTTCTAATCCTTAACAGCCTCCCCTACTTTCCAAAATCTCACTTATTAACTTCCCAACCACACAATGGCGGTACATGTGTGATGGACTGCATCCTTTCCAGTTAGGACCTTCTCCCCTTTACTCATCACTTCCTTGAAACCGCCATCCCTTTGGACGACCATGCTCTCCTCTTCGCCCTTCTGACTGACACCACCACCCCCCTCACCCCCACCCCTCCCCCTCCAAGCCCACATCATACCATTATCCTCTTTACCAAGGTGGACATTGACAGCTTCACTTCCACCCTCTGGCAGATACTCCCTTCCAAGTCCCAATTCACATCCCTCAAATCTGCCTCTACCAAGTACATTTATCTTCCGTCCACCGTCTAGGAGGTTTCCCTTAAAACCTACCCCCATCCCACTCAATCCACCTCCCCTTTCCCAAAACCTAGGCCTTACCTCATGAACCAGTGGTAGGAATTGGACTACAAGCACCTCCACACCCAAATTCGACATGCCTTCACTCATGATCACCCCTCTTACCCTAATCATAAACCCTCCTACCATTGTCTCCTAAACCATAAGAAATGCCTCTTCATCTCTCATAAGAGGTAGGAACCAAGTACTTCCAATATCCACCCCCAAAAAAAATTCTAGCATACCATCTTCCTCCGCCACTCCCAAATCCTACTTGAACCTGATCCAAAATCTATGTTCTCCCACACCTTCTCCCTCTATGATATCTTGGTACATTCCCATATCTAAGTTACCTCTCCTCCACCTATGCTACTTATTCACTTGCCACAATATTTGGGAGGTTTTTTGGGTAATGAAGAGCAAAGCAACATATGAGGGGTTCCAAGTTGAACTCTTTGTTGGACACAATGGCCACACTGAGAAGGGGCGGTGAATCAGTGTGTGAGCAATTTAAAGCTTTTACCTTCAATTATAAATCAGAGTTTATCATGCATTCTGTTATCAATTGCATCATCATATGCATCAGCTAAATCAACCATGAGTCATAAGCACAATCATCACATCAAGAGAGAAACAAGAATATATGTAATTTTAATATTTATTTATGGTAATGGAAGACTATATTCTTCTCAATTACAATCAGCACCAACTGATGAAAAGAGCACCAACTCTCATAACAGGACCCATCCTAGTTTACTTAGCTCCAACTAAGAAAGGGTTGAGGAGTCCAACCCTCAAGTGCAAGACTTAGCTTGCATCAATCTATGCCCATGTACCTCTGCACTTCGATCTCTGCTGCTGACCACTCTTTGGAATCTGCTCATAAATACTGCTGCAATACTGCCAAGTCATAAAGGTCTACTTAATACACTGTTGTTGCCATCAACTTGTCATGTCATCTTCACTTTGTCACTAGTCATGTCTTAGCTGAGATCATCAAGGAGTGTGCATATTCATCATCATCATCAACAAGGTATGTCAAACATCAAGGTCTGAACATGTCATTAAGGTATCAAGATCACCATCAAGGTATATAACATCATCAAGGTATCAAGATCACCATCAAGGTCGGTATCATCATCAAGGTATCAAGATCACCATCAAAGTCTATAACATCATCAGGTATGTCTCATCTCAGTGTAGCATGCATCATCATCATATGCACCCAAACCCGGTTTCAAGCCTTCTGGCTTCTCTGCATATTTTAATGCCCAAGCCCTTCTACGCACAAATTTTAATCAAATTTGACTGAACTGAAACACATGAACTTCTTTTTTGAAATTTAAACAATTTAGAAATTTTCTTTTCAAAATAAATTTTTAACTTAGCCAAACACACATGAAAATAACATAGATGTTTTTGACCAATGATCCAGGATAAAACCCTTGAGGGAAAACTTGTTTCTGAGAGAGAAGATTTTATTTTCTAGACAAACTTTACAAATTCAGGAAAAGCAGTACTTATCTTTTCCTTCCTTGAAAAACGTGCCAAAATCTCTCTGACAAAACAGTACGGACTGTCCAAAAACCAGCACCTCGAAAATCATGCCACATGTGAATAGTACGGAACTGTACGGTCTTGTATGTACGAAACTATACGCTTTGACAGCATTTATTACACCTCAAAAATTGTGCCCTGTACGGTCTCTAACATCAGCATTTATCGGTGTACTTTCCTCCTCAAAAACTATGCAAGTGTACGGACTGGTACAGTACTGAGCTGTACGAAACTCCTCGAAATTCATGCTAACTTTCCGTTGTAGGTTACCTCGATTTCTGTGCCAAGTCTGTCTAGAAATTTGTACCAAAATTTATTGGTTTTTCTCAAACCCTTGTCTCCCTGTTTTTCTCAAACCCTTGTCTTCCTATTTTTCTCAAAACCTTGTCTTCCTGTTTTTCTAAACCAAGAACCCTAAATCGCTTCACCGACCAAACTCTTTTCTCCCAAAACTAATCTAAGCATTTCTCCACCTCTCGATTATTAATACCTAGGTCCTCATACTCTCCATATTTGACAAATTTGTCCTGACGATGAATCCTGATATGGATCCGAAATGTCGACATGGTCAACCTACTACTATGGCTTCTCCAACATCTTCAACTGGAACTTCTTTCTCATCACTTCATTGGATATCTTTGGAGTGAGGATGGAAGAGTTTATAAACTCTTCTGATTCTGTCCACATCCTTATCTTAGGGTTGACTTAAAGGTGAGTTGAAATGTTTTTTATTTTTTTTTATTATTTTATTTGGTGTTGACACACAACTTTACCATTTCAATGGTTATCATAAGGATATGCTCTACATTTTTCCACAAATTAGTCAACAAAATGTTTTGTCATTTTATTTTGTCACACAACACCTTCCAAGTCAACCTTAAGTCCTTAAGAGTAGGGATGTCCTCCACATCGTCATCCAAGGGTGTAGCAAGTGTGCTATCATGCCACCATATGTCTTAGGGTTTGTTGTAACTTGTATGCCATCATAAGCAAGGGTGTCCTCCAACCATTTAAGGTTTACATCAACCCATTAGGGATTCATCAAGGAACCAAGGACCAAAGACCCTTCCTTAGTCAAGAGTATGCACTTGCTCTCAAGATCAAGACGTGTGCCATGCAAGCAAGTGTGTCCACCACATCATTTTCATCATTCCTACAAGGGTACAAGAGCCATTAAACCAGCAAGTGTGTGGGTCAAAAGGCTTCTTCAAAGTCTTCTTAACCATGGACAAGTCTTCATGGGCTTCTTCATCATACCAAGGGCATGTTCATGGGCTCCATAGCATGCCAAAGGCCATACAAGGTCATCATCATCATACAAGAGTTCCATGACCCCAACAAGGGTTGCAAGGTCATCACCAACACAAAAAGGGCCTCATCATGCATTCCTTCAAGTGATAGGGGTACAAGGACATTGTGATCATGACAAGAGGGCACTTCTTCAACCTACTCAACCACACAAGAGGACCTCCAAGGGTCAAGATCCATCATGCTACCTCCTGTGGTGTTGCAAAGCCTTCTCCTAGGGTACCATGACCCTGTCAAAGCATGAATGATCACATAATGGGTCATTAATGTTTCTCCAGCCCATCTAGGGCTTCTCCATCATCTACAAGGGCTTCCGCACCATCTCCAGGGTCTTCAGCATCATCACCAGGGTCTTCAGCATCGTCAACAAGGTGGTGGCTCCAAGATCCAACCTTGTGGGTACAGGGATCTTGCCAAGTGGATACAAGGTACTTCAAGACATAACCCATCTCTGTGTGGGCTCCAAGGCACTAGATGTGAGGATACTGGGATCGTCCATACTTGTCCACTGCAAGTGGGACTTGGTGGCATCAATGACTACCTGTGGGGCCACTGCAAGTCCATGTTGGCATCAATGACGATTCAATCAACACTCATCAAGCATGGCCTCCATGCACTAGACTGACCTAGCAGATTTGCTTAACCATGTGGTCCATGCATGCTTTCCATAACCTTGGTCACATCATATTATTTAGCTGATCGACAAATTGCTCCCTAGTGTTGATCACAATAACTACAAAATTATCATGGTTGGCTACACTTTCTCAAAAATGTATGCTACAATCCTCCATATGCAGCTTTCTAGGGAGCTTGAGCAGAGACATCTCAAAGCTAGAGGCCAAGTTGGATTCAAACCGACTCACCAAACCATTAACCACTTTCTTACACTCCACGCCATCATTAAGGAGGCATGCCATAATTCTTCAAAAGCTTATCGTTGCTTTGTAGGCTTCCAAAAAGCATTTGTCTCCATCCATAGAGTGGCATTATTTGAGAGGCTCAAACATTGGCATTTCCAAGACCCTAATGACTACCATTATGAGATTATATGAGTCGATTCTTTGTCATGTTCTCACAGCCCACAGGGTAAACAAGGGTGTCGCTTATCCCCTACTTTATTTGGGATCTACATTGACGAGCTCGAGTCCTTCCTACAAAAGCATATCCTAGATGGAGATAGGTTCCTTCTCCACTAGGGCTTGATCTCTATCCTGCTCTCCATTGATAATGTGGTCCTCTTGGCGTCATCTTTAGAGGGATTGCAGATGCAGCTAGATGCCTATGCCTAGGCCCTCGTTTGTGATCTTCATCAATTGACAATCAACCTAGGTGAAACCAAGGTCGTGAACTTCAATGAATCGAAGAAGCTCCTCACGAATCTTCATTTCTTTTTAGAGGGGAGATTGAGATCACTAGCACCTATACGTAGTTGGGTGTGCAATTCATAAAACCTTGTTTTAATCTGCAGCATGCCCTTCATCCTTGAGTTAACAAAGGCTATGAATCCTTACCCCTTTTGAAGAGACAGTGTTTTAGACACCATTTTTCAGGATATCTCACCCAAGATGTCTCTCATGGACACTCTCATCTGACCCTTGGTCCTTTATGGTTCAGAGGTTTGAAGGCCTAATATACTAGACTCTAATTGAGCCTCATCAAAGTGAGTGTAGATCCTCCTCCTTCCTCGTAACATCAGATCCAAACAAACAATACATTATCTCATCATACTTACAGACTAAGTCACCTGACACGAAGACACAGGACACGGAGGACACGGAAAAAAGAGTATCCGACACGGACACGGCGACCCCCGGAATCAGGACACGGAGGACACGTTATATATAATATTAAAAATATATATATATATATTATAAAAATTACTGTAATAGAGAAAATATTGAATCTTGATAGTAGATATTGATCAATGTTACATCATGAACTTCGAAAAAGATACATCAAAGATTCAAACACCAATACCATACAATTTTACAAATCAATCAAACTCTAGATAGTAGAGTCTAAACATCATGAATCATGATTCATATTCATAGAACACAATAAGACATTAATATTACAACCTGTTGTACTCACTGTTTTCTTCACTTTAATTAAGCAATTTCCAGTTTAAAGTTGCAATGGATTGCATCATTTTCCATGAACTTTTTTCAGCTTTTATGCAATTTCAAGTGCACTATTTTTTATATTTTAATTGCAGATTTCTAAAAGAACAACAAACTTTGTTTCAATTTGAGGTCTTATTAATTGTTCTAAGAATATATTATGATATTGCATGTTGATGTACATGTTGATGTGAGTGTAACAGTAGCATTAGAATTC
>LPNX010140845.1:1111710-1221464 GCA_001517045.1 Pseudotsuga menziesii | reverse complement strand
AAGACCCAGGTATGAAAGTAGCTTCAATGGTTATTGTTATTCTTGTTCTAACTTTGGTCATAAGGCTATGGATTGTAGGTTCCATGGAAGAAGAAGGGCTGAAAGCCCCAATGTCACAATTAGATGTTGGAGATGCAATCAAGTCGGACATGTTGCTGCCACATGTCGCACAGTGAGATGCTACTCTTGCAGTGGGTTTGGACACAAAGCCCATGAATGTGCCAGTCAAAGAAGTCAACCAAGAAGGAGTACTTCATACATATCAGCAAGAAGATTTGAAGATCAGAAGACAAATGCCTACAGTCAGGGTTATGCTCAGGCACGGAAAAATGAAGTTGATCAAAGAAGTGTTGGAAGTTCCAACAGCTCAGTTAGGTGCTGGTCATGCAACAAATTCGGGCATAAAGCACAGAACTGTTGGAATGATATGAGAAGACTAACATATAGCTCAGCCAAGAAAACCAACAAGGACAATGAAGGAACAGATGCTCAAAGAACAGATGTCAAAAAGCAGGTATGGATGAGGAAGACCGAGCAGTTGCGGTTAGGAGAAGCTGATTAGAGCAGGGAGGATGGCTGCCATATGGCAAGCCAAGTGTAAGGTCTCTCAAAGACCTTAACACACCTTGAGTTCATGCGGCTGGAGAATGAACTCAAAGGAGAAAGGATGGTTACTCCAGGCATAGAGACAGGTCCTAGGATCGTGCATATTGACAGGGGGAGCAAATACCCGTGAGCAGTGTTCAGAGATTCCAAGCACAGGTATGTGGACACCCTTTGCCATTGATGCCAAAGGGGGAGAGATGAAGACAAAGGGGAGCATGCTCATAGGGGGAGCATGAGTTGTTGTCATCAATGACAAAGGGGGAGATTGTTGATAAAATTGTCATTGATGCCAACATGGACTTGATGTCATTGATGCCACCACTCTGCTAAAGATGTTGAAGACTCAGCTAATGATGCAGAAGACCTACGAGATGGACATTGAAGCTAAAGGTTGTAGATAATATATGGTTCTATGTTGTTTATGATAGAGTAATGAATTGATGAATTGGTAGCTAACCCTGATAAACTGTGAAAAGGTTAAAATTGGCTGCACGCTGATTCACCCCCCCCTCTCAGTGTCTACAAAAGGTTCAATGCATCCTCTAACTGAGGAGCAAAACCCTACATTTATAGCACAAAAGAGAGCTCAAACCCCAAGGGGGCGCAATTCCCAATGTGAGAGGTGGTTTGGGAGTTCAGAGAAGTGTGGGGGATTGTTTGCATGCATGGGAGGGGAGGCTGCCACCTCTCTTGAGGTGACCAACTTGGTTTGGGAAACCTCCACCTGCTCTAACCACTCCTTCCAAGTGGCAACACAAACCCTCATTGAGAGAATGCACCCTCTTTGGTGGAGGTGAGTTGGAGCCCCTCCTTTTATTGTTGAAGATGCTCCTCTATGCTCATAAATGTCCCAAACAAGATCCTCAACAACTTTGACACCTCAGAGACAAGTCCCGGACAAGCTGCCTTTGATGTAGGAATTGGATTTTCTCCAATTTTCCCATTTATTTACCCCTGTGAGTCATTTTGGAGAGAAAATCAAAATGAATAATTGAAAATTACTAATTTTACTCTCAAAAGTGGGTTTAGGGGTTTAGTGGAGGCTCTGGGTCCAAAAATGAGCATCCCCATGACCAAATTGATTCCCTAGGCCCAATTTTATGACCTTTTGAACTTTTAGAATTAAAATACATCTTATCGATGACTTTATTAAAAAACTAAAAATTAAAAAATCCTATGAAAGACTTAGCGCATGTCCACGAAACTTTAGGACTATGACTAGCATTGTATAATACATAGACACTGGGCTTTAATAACATTTTAAGACAAAATCACCAATTTCACCATCCTGGCTTTGGAAGATTTTGAGTGAAAAACTCGAAAATTATATGTCGCTTAAAAAAACGTTACATAATTAACGAGAGAAAAAACACTCGAGCATGATGACCTTGATGACCAAGTCCTAAGAAGGCCTAGCCTTTTACAAAAATAAACCATCATGCTATGTCATTTATTACAATTACCCCAAGGGGGTGTGAACATGCAAAAAAAGGGACCACAACTAGCCCTGATGAAACCAAGGAACTTCCTGAGCACTAAGTAAGAACAGTGATTTGTTCCAATCCTTGGTGGCTCACTTGAAAAATCCCCCAAGTGCAACTTAGCAGATAACAACGTTCATCTTGAAAAAATTGAGTTTGGGTTTGAAGAAGATGGATCTTTGTTTCCATGACTTGCAAACATGTGATAACATTTTTCACTGTTTCGTTTGTATTTATCATTGAATTACTCTTGGTTATTTCAATTAAAGTCTCCAACAAGAACTAATTCCATTATTTGAGCCATCGCTCACTTGTATTCTTGACCTCGCTCGCTTGCACTTCACGTTCACTTGTACACGCTCACTTGATTTAGTTCTTAGCAAGATGAGGTGTCAGATACTATAAAAAATGCACCCTGACTTGAGATATTTACAATGAGATGAGTTTCAATCACTCAATCTTGTTAAATTTTGACTCAATTATTTCAATATGGACTCAGAGATACTATGACATAATCAAGTATTGAGTGTCGATTTCAACCGAGAATGCTCTCAAATATTACAATGCAATTCAACTAAATTTTGATTTGATTTGAAACTTACAAAAACTATTGCAAATTCTCGATATTGATTCAAAAATTAGATATAGCTTCAAATTTAATGATGTTTTGACATCAGGTCACATCCAATTGTCATTTGATTTTGAGCTTAATTTGTCCGCTTACTTCAATAATCTTTGCATATGATTTGTAATTGCTTGATTACTTGTGCTTGATTGGCATTAATTTATGCTCTAATTACATTAAGTTTCCTTGTACTCTTTCTTGTTATTGTCGTATGACAAATTACAAGTCAATTCAACGTGTCAAAACTTGACACAAAAGAGACAACAAACAATAAAAATTCATCCACCATATACTAGCAAAGATATCCTTAGACCTCCTTATTCGATTTTGGGAAAGGCCAAGGCATTCTCCACCAAAGAAAAGCTATTTTTATTATAAGATGTGTTACATGAAGCCTTCAATTATACTTTTTAAGGATCAATTATGAATGGAAATTTTTGAAATCCTTTTTACAACTTAAGCTCTTTCCAAGCCTTCAACTAATTTGCATATGACACGGTTTTTCTTTAAGGTTTCCAAGCTCCTTATCAATGTAGATAATTTCGGCATTGGCAAAAAATAAGCAAAGGCCCTGAACACAACTTCTTAGCAACATTAGCGAAAAAATCAACATACCGTGGAAAACATTAAAAAATAAAATATATATCCATTTTTTTTCAAAATTTTAAACATATAAAGCAACAACAACATCAAATAAACACAATGGCATATAATATGGAGAAAGCATTGATATATAAATGTGGTGGATGCCAAATAAAAAATTATACATCAAATTTTCCGAAATTGGAAATTTGGAAGTTTCAACACCAGTTGGCAAATGAGATTGAATCCTTCTCCACTAAAAACTCCTTGATGGTGATGATGATGGTTGTCTAACTACCTCCACGATAAGTGATGATGACCACAAACCCTCTCCCTTCCTTCTCCAAAAGCCCAAAGACAGAATGACCAATGTTTATAACTCGAACCAGACATTGAACCAGTCGAGGGTCAACTCGGCTCAAAAAGAGCCAACGATTACTTGGAGCAGTAGGATTTCAATGACTTGAACTACTAAAAAATACATTAAATTTTACAATTATAATGAAAGACAATATATATTAAAGATTCCAAGCTATGATTCCAAACCATTAAAGACAAAACCTGCAAAGTCTACTTATGTATATACCATTCAAGGGTGAATATATCAAGAAGGCACCAAGTGCGATATACTATCTGAATCAAAATTGAAAAGACATAATCATCAAAATCTTTCCCTATATTGGGATCCTATTCATCAATAGCACCAAGTTCCCCCCTCCTCTAGGCTCTAGACCTTGCCTCTAGCTCAAATCTCGGAGTTCATCCTCCAAGGAAAATAGTCAACACCCTAAAATCTTAATGGAACTTCTTAGTCCAAGCATTAAAAAAAGGTAGAAAAGCTTCCCATGCTTAATAAGTGGTTTTGCTTGATTAAAGGGCACATTTTTATTAAGGTCATGACAGATTAGTTCAATCAACTTCAACAATCAGGCATCAACACCACCAACATCAAGGTACATAGAGAGTTTGATGTGCTTGATTAAATTCCAATCCCTTATCCTAATGTATGATCAAATCCAATGGAAACGTTGCAATCTGGAAATCCTAGAAAACTATCAAATCTGTTGAATTCTGAATGTGGTCTAAAATTGTACTATTGCATATGAAGTCCAATGAGATTGGACTTGGAACCACTCTAAAACATCTTGAAACAATTAATGTTAATGTTAAAAATTTAAGTAAAAGGATACAAAATGAAAGATAAGGAGGATGTCACTTTTACTTTAAGAATTTAACATTACCATTTAATATTGTTGGCTTCAATGTCACTTGTATATATCTGCTCATATTTTTATAAACAAAAAATATTTTTTAAAACTATGAATAAGCCTCCTTCGCAATTTTTTGGGTCATGGCACGATTTTCCTAGAAAATCACCGATATTTTTAAAACATTGTGAGGTCCAATTTTTCAAGAAATGCGGATTTTTAGGCAATTTTATCTTATGCGCTTCTTATTACACAAATAAACTACCCTTACTCTTTTCTCAATAAAAAAGCTCCTAAGAAATGTTTTCAATAGTTTGTTTTTTACTTTCTTTTTTAAAGTTTGTGGACTAACTAATATTGCCCTCCAATATAATAATGCTTATGTGGCCTTATGTTTCAAACAAATCGAATGTTTGTGAACTTACACTGATTTCATCAAAGAATTTCACTGATTTTCTTGTGATCTAGACAATAGAGGTGAGCAGAATGGGTACGTTGCTTTGGAGAGAACGCTTCGGAGCCATCTCATATCTATGCAGGTATGAATCTGAGAGGATGCATCTACCCATGTTTCTTCTCATTTCCGACTGTGACATGAGTCTACCACCTACCCTTCCCTAAGTTCACCTATATGGTGCACAGGCATCATCTTCAATCGTGTACACGTGGAGAGAACAACAGACCTGGTGGGCACTGATCTGCGCAATGGATCTAAGTCCGAGAAACAGATCTGAGAGTTGAAGCATATCAGTGAATAAGCATACAAGGAGAAAATTGTGGTGTTACTATGTAAATCCATGATAGAATCATGCTGAGAAAGATCATTGGTTGTAGATCACTGGCTAGAATTTGCTGAAGGGCCACAGATCGCTACTGAAGAAATTAATAAATAATATATAAGATAACTATATCACTAAACAGTTGGGCGTTCTATTTGCAATCAATATCTTGCAAAATGATAGCTTCTACCATGAGAAAAAACCATTTTTCATTTACAGCGACTGTTTTTCATTTATGGTCAAATTTTTTCAGCAATATTTTCTCCTTTACAGCTGATTTTTCCATCAAATATTGAGAGGGCTTTGATAGATCTCAAAAAGAGCTTTCCAATGCTATACTATATGCTCAATTTGGTTTTGTATAGAGGTCGCAGTCTGCATTTCAGTGATTGATACCGACTGTACAAAATCTGGTTATTGCGAGATAGATATCTTAAAAATTGAGATGAATCTTGAAAACATAAAAATACCCTTTGATGCGTATTTGAATCTAGTTTCCAACGCAACTGAAAGTACTGAAAATAGATAAAATTTAAGAGAGAAACCTTAATTTTACCATAGGTAACTCCAATAACTACAAATTTCCCCTTCATTGATGTCTTCTCCTTGGATTGCGTGCATGTCCACATTTGGTACTCTCTTCTTCATTGTGGCTCCTCTTCATTGAGGATCAATCATGCCCCTTACAACTAAAGAGGCTCTGATACCATGTTAAAACATACAAGAACAAGATGACAGACAATACTAACTAGCCAACTCTATTATATTCACACCAAAGATACAATGATATAGTACAATGGATGATGCCACCTCAATGAGAGAATCGCTCTAGATCCTAACATCTTGCATGGTGATTAGGCTAGGCAATCTTAACCAAATCTCTTAGTCATCATTTCGGATAAATCACTATTATTCTAAATGGTTAATACAAATAATAAGACAATTTAACTTTGTGATTGGTAAGGTAAGCCATAGGCTAACAGAGACTGGATTTCTTTCTCTTCCATTATTATCCAAACCCCATTAGTTTGTAATTTATAGGAAAGATTGTGTAATTGGTATGAAGTGTCCCCTTTGCTACAATGCATGTAATTTTGATCTTGTTTTGAGCTAGCTCCTCTCATTCTTCCAAACCTCAATTGCGTTGTTGTGTAGTCTTCTGCCTGACCTGGATAGCCATCATGCCTTCTCTTTGAAGCTTTCTTTTGTGTACATTGTTGCTGCTCTATTTTATTTTATGAGATCAACTGATGCTTCTCATAGATGAAAAGATTGTAAAACATTCCTCTCAAAACCTTTGGATTCATAGGTGCAATGATCTCTTATTCAACATGCTCCCAACGCTCAACTCTTCCAATTGTGTTTGCAGCATATACTTACAAGGTGTAAAATTAGAAGCATCTTCCAACCTGTCCCTCTCTTTAAGACCAAGGGTGGCCACTGTTGTAAAACTGAAGCACACGACAAACAAAAATCAGCAACAAATCCAATAGATTACCCTTCTAGAGTTCAACCACTTCTCCCGTGGGTTTCACACCTAACAACCTATCACAGGTCAAGTGCCTTTTCCAAGCACAGAACGACTATAATATCCAACTCCATCTTCACCAAGAGAGCAATCTCAGTCAAATCATCTCTAATACCATGTGGATATTTCTAAATCTGCACTTTAAAATACTTCAGAAATTTCAACTCAATTACTTGAAGTTCCTCAAATCTATTTCATAGAAGTTTCAGCAGTTGGCTGAATCTGAAATATATTATATAAAATTATAAATTACAGCAGCAATATTCTTCTCTTATGTCCAACCAAATCACTAGACAAGGTCAAAAAAACAGACATCAAAAATTTGTACTTTAAGGAAAGAAGATCACAACCCTTCAGGCACAATGAAATGAACAAAAGTTCCTTTACTAACAAATATGCAACATAAGGACAATAAACAGAAACCCATATAATACAAGTATAAAAATAATGAATGAAAATGATAGATAAGTTGATGATCCAATGCCATGTGATACAATTATATAGTACAATGGATAATGTCTTTTAGATAGGTCATGTCACTTATTGAATTTTGTACAAAACTGTGTGGCAAGGACTACTGTGATTTGGAAAATGATAAGATTCCCACTTGAACTTTCTTCAAAATAGTAGGATCTTCACTTATCTTCATGTATTGATTTTGTTTTGGGTCAGTCCGTTGAAAAATACAATGCCTTCTATAATTAAGATGACCATAAAGTATTTGGAAACTTTGTCTTTTAATACTTTATGGTAATTTATTGGTTGATAAGATCTCAATATAAGCATCTTTCTTGTTTGTGATGTCGATTGGATCTGTATCGGTCCCTTTCTCCAAGATCTGGATATTTCTGGCTGTTGACTTCTTTATTCCAACGGGATCAATCATTGTTTCTTTATCCATCACTGATTCTCCACTAGTAAGTTGCTTCAACATTTCTTGTAGCAACTTCTTTTCATTTTTTACTTTTTAATCTGCGCGATCAAACTTCGACTATAAATTTTTGAGACAAGACATATCTTCATCTTTATGAGAGACAACCTTGCCAAATTCATTTTGCATCATTTGTATTGACTTTTGATTATCATTAAAAGGATCACCTTTGAGATATCTGTCTTTTTATGAGGGAGCTTCTAAATCCAACTTCCTTTCAACACCCTGCAATGTTATCTAGTTTTTCTTATAGGAGAATGCCAAACACTTCTTCGTGTTTAAAAAAAAATTCTCAATGTTTTCATCCCAAGTGAACCCTGAATTATGTCACCATCATCGATCCACAAAGATCTAACGTTGATTTGCAATATGAAAGTATAATCTCCAATTTTCAAATGTGGATCACTTAGGCCATACTGTTTCTTCTCCCAAAAGTAACTATTCAATTATATTTGATTCAAGAATCAATAACTGGTTAGCAAATTCAGTATTATTAAAATTATTATGCTCACCAGGCACAATAGAAATAGTAATATATTTCCCTTCAAGTGTTCCTTTTGCTCTAAATAGCACTAAACCGCAATTACTAATTTATAAACCACAATTACTAATTTCTTGATGTACGAGGAAATCTTCCACTCTCATTAATAGATTCCATTTTGTTTTCATAGAATTTTTATTTCAAAGTATACCCTTGATTATTCTGCCACTTACCTATTCAACTTGGGAATTTAAATTATTTGAAAAAAACCCTTTACTTAATTAACAATGAAATAACCCCTTTATATTTTTTTTAATTGTAACTTAGGGAACCCTTTTAAGTGAACATGAACTTAAAAATCTGGACATGTGTCTACCAAGCTAAAGAGGTGACACTTTTCTTTTGGTTGTTATACGGCCTACCTGACCAGCACAACTCCAAAACCTGACCAATGTCGCAGTGATCAAAGATGGCCACGCGATTTTGAGAATTGGTTGTGATGCGTCCAATGGGAAGAGTCATGGTCATTGACGGCAGGCCCATCTATCTTAACTCCTGTTTCAAATTGTCAACTACTGACGACCTCTAAGAGCCTTCCGCGGCTCTGATTTCTCTATGTCCGTCAGGCGCTTTCCAAGTAAAATCCAGCAATAACTAAATGAACCCACTGGTGGAACCTTCAGTTACACTCTTTTGATTACATAGTTTCACGGTTACCATGGCCCCACAATTGTTCGAAGCCGATTTTGGTGGTTGGAAGCGACGAATGGCTCTTACAATTGATAATCGTGGCTAGAAAATATGATTTCCTCTTGTGATGACATTGGCGACAACCTCTCCTACGCCAAATTTGAGTGGATCTCTGATGATGGTCATAGTTAATTTATGTTAATTTAATGGTTCAAACCGTCACTGTAATATGGTCAGGGTTGTGTCACAATAAGTTTTCTTTTTCAGCAACCCAGTAATTCAGTGAATGGTGGATCGGTCTATATAAGTTTCTTCCACTACCAGTCTTCTTTCATATATCTAGCACTTCAAACTGATTTTATTACAGGATTTCTTGTTAATCTTCCGCCCAAAGTTTATATAGGCACAATCTTTCACATTTTTTACTTTTTTGAATGGTACACAGTGTCTGTGTCTTTTCAAATTGCACACCAATTGATGGGTTGTCTTCAATTTTTGTTGCAGAATTCCGATCTTCAAATGGCCAAAAGCCAGTTTGGGGTCAAAGACCTGGAATTGACATACTTTAGTAAATATATGGCCAAATGCGGGATTGTGCTCAATGAGCTGCAAACAAAGAAACTCTGATAAAAACGGTGTGGCCAAAAGCAGGATCCAAGACTGGTTGTGAAACCAATGAAATGAACAGAAGTTTATTTACTAACAATTATCCAACATAAGAACAATAATCAGAAATCCATACAACACAAGTATAAAAATAATGAATAAGAATATGATAGATAAGTTAATAGCCCGCAGAATTTCATGAGCAGACCTTGTAAACATGAGCACACTTAGTTGATGAGCAGACCTTGTTGATATGACAGTGATGAGGACATGTTTGGTGTCCGATTAATGGCTTGATAATGGCAGAAGAGTGACAGGCTGATGAACAGAAGATGATTTGACAGAGATGATTAGATTGATTTGACAAGTGACAAGTGAAAATGCAAGCAGGGTCTTGCAACCTCTTTCTTAGTTGGAACTAAGAAAAACCAAGCAGGGTCTTGGAATAGAAGTCGGTGCTTCTCAGTCAGTTGGAGCAGGTGTAATCGAGAAGATTGCAGTCTTCCGTTGTAACCTTTATCAAATTTGATATAACAAAGTTTACAAGCTTATCTTATGAAGTGTCTCTTATGATGTGATTGATTAATGTTGATGAAATTGTTAGTTTGCAATTGATGATCTCTGATTAAGTTTTGAAGTGAAAATTGTGAAAGTCCTAGCACACTGATCCACCCCCCCTCTCAGTGTAACATTGTGTCCAACAGTTCCTTCACTTCCCATTCTCCAACTCTCTTCTTTCCCATTTCATCCTTTGCTGGCAGTGTTCCACTTCAAAATTCTGTTCATTCATGTCTTCTTCTGTTCTGGTGCTTGCATTGTCATTATTTGAACTCTCCATCTTGTCGATTGCTTGTAGGCACCTAATCTCATTCTTAACTTTATAACTTATTTATTTCGGATCTGTTTCAGATCATGTGTGTATTGAGATAGATATTTCCCTAAGGGCAGCTGAAATGATCTATGCTTGAAGTATTTGCAGTGTCTACATTCTTGAGTTTGACTAGAAATAGTGCTGGGCAGATTCGAAATTTCTTGAAGGGATGTTGAAGAAATTAGTTTCAGCAGTAAGGTTGAAAAATCTATGAAGTAGATCCATCACCTCATAGATGGAAATGGAAATCTCAGAATTGGAAGATATCCAAAATTTCCTGTGTCTGGCATATTTAGTATTTACTAGCCTGAAAACTCTATAAGTAGATACGTAGCCTCACAGAAGTGGGATGGACATCTCACACTGGGAAGATATCCAACGTTTCTACTATTTGATATACTTACTATTTCAAAAGTGGGTCTGCATGATGTGCCAAAAATGAAAATTTCAGTTGAAAAAAACTTCCATCAATCATGAATGTCTATTCAAGAAAGCACGGTGTGTAACAAGAAAAGAGAATGATCTTTATTTATTAGGTAGCATTATAGAAACCAACCTTGAAATAGTTTCCAACAGGCGAAACATATATAAGAAAAGTAAACTCTGGAGCTGGAGCAAGTCCTAAAACAGCTCCACTACCAAGAAGTAGTGGACGGATATAAAGAGACCCTTTACCAAAGGGCGGTATCTGCAACCAAGTAACGTGCATAAATAATCCAAATCCATTCTGTTATATATGCAACGTTTGTGGTATGGAAAAACAAAATCCCTTTAAAGTCAGTCAAACAAAACACAATCTTACCCAGCGTTTGTTGGCCAAGACTGTTTGTTTTACAGCCTCCACAAATTGTTCTACTGATGGGGTTGGCATACACATGCGTTCTGCACCCTTTGTCAGTCTCAAGGCATTCTCTTCCGGACGAAAGAGCACAATTCGCCCATCAGCTCTCCTATATGCTTTTAAGCCTTCAAATATACCCTGAAATACCAACAGAACTATACCCTTAGAAGAGCTTCAAAATGCAAGATAAACTGGAAAACATGTGTACACATAAACTCCATGTAAACTGGAAAACATGTGCACACATAAACTCCACGTAACATTTTCTCTAAAAGAATCTTTATCTTGCTAATTATTCTCGATTAATTGCAAAGCATAAGAATAGCATGAGGCTTCAAAGCACAACATGACCATAGGAAAAAACACAACGCATGCAACTAATGTTTAAGCCTTGTCCCATATCACAATCTATGGTGGCAGGCCAAAACACAGTGCAATGGGGATCAAGATCATCAATACAGTTTGTCACAAATACATGTCAGAGTCGTACAAAAGCTTGCAGCAATACATGTTGAGTACTAAACACCAATCCTACACAGACAAAATTGAAAATATGCCTGGAGAACCACAATGACCAAACATATAAGTTGGGAATTTACAGATATCTACAGATACTCTTCACGTGTCCATACTAGCATGCACATCGCCATACATTTTCTCCTATTTTTAGTCAATGATAATTATGCATGAGGAATCCTGGACTTGTTTTCTGGCTCTAAATATTTAATTTGTTTCTTCCCTTATACCACAACACAGTTACTGAAAATTTCTGCTTTTCCCTTCAAATTTGAGAAAGATGTAATTTGAATTTCTTATGTCGAATTATTTTGACTATATTTTCTACTTGGCATATTTTGTAACTACAGCTTGTAACTTCCAATATAATATTTATTTTAACAGTCTTCTCTATATCTCTAACCTTGACAGAAATCTATCTTTAACAATACAGTTTTCTCACAGATCCAGTCTTAACAACAGTGGTTATTCACCATCTCATTTTTAGAGGAGAAATTTGACATTGGAAGCAAGAGTACAAGAGAAAAAAGAAGGCTAAAGGAGATACAATAACACTAGGAATCGCAAAGGAACAAAATGGGTGAAGATCCAAAACCCAAAGGAAGGGCACAGGGAAGAACCCTGCATAAAAAATGCTGTCAGCCATCAACTCACCTAACTCCCAAAGTTGTAAAGAAGTTGGTGATGAGATTCCTACAATCGATTCGGTTGAGTGATCTGCAGTATGCACTGCCTGACTGACTTTGTATTGGAGATTTGTTTGTCAGGCCTCTTGTGACTGCATCCATTTAGAGGCTAGAAGTAAGAGGTTAATGAACTTGGAATTAGCAGTGTGGAAAGATCCATCAATGAGGGTATTCTGCTTGGAGTGAAGCACCTCACGATATTAACTCATGCTGGGTAGTAAAATGACAGAAAAAAAACTTGTGTACTAGGAAATAGAATATCAACGACCTTGGCCTGAAAAAGATGCTATGATGGATACTGAATGCACACCTCAGTAGCTCCTATTTCTGCATGTTTCACATCCACTAATAGGCATTGATACGACCCAATCAAATAGGTTTAGCCCACTCATTAAAGGGTGGCACGTGAGAAGAAGAAGCCACTTTATTTTGAATGGGTCACTGCATATACACCAAACAATGACCATATGCAATGTGCTGATGTGCTCATTCAAGCAAATCCTTGAAACTGTAATGATCAAATTTGCAAATAACCTTCTAAAGTTCAATATTGTTTTTGAACAAAAATCACAGGCATGAATTGTTGGACTTGAGAACAGGCAAAAGGATAACGTTAGCAAACAATTGTAATGTCTAAAACAATATTGTTATGTGAAATAAAAGAACAGAGTTGCACAAACCTGTCCATAATTCAAGACACCAGCTGAAGGGCTTAGTTCAATATTTCCAAAAGGGAGAAGGTCTCCTTTAGAAAACACTCCACCTTCTCCACATTTCATGACGTACATATAATCAGTTTTTAGGAATCCAAACCCTAGGTTATCCCAATCAATGTTATCTAGCTCATCAACTTCCCTGTAAACAAAGAAAAAAAGAGTAAAGAGCATTTCTGAAAATGTTTCTCTTCAACTACTTTAGAAATAATACCAAAATAGAGTACATTATTTAATTAAATCAAATTAAAGCATCGGGGCCAAATGGAATTGTTGCTATCACTTTTTGTAGGCATATAAACCCACCTTGTGGATTTGGCTACTAATGTGAATGAGTCCCACGCAAATTGATCAAATCACAGTAATCACTCTATAAACAAGTAAAATGTGTATGCTATAACCCAGCTCATTAAAGTGGCAAAGGCGAAAAGTAAAATGCCAAATCAGCAGATTCAGCACAAAGATGATTCAGCCTTCAGGTAAAAGGCCATCAAAACTAAGACTGACCACAAATTGATTTCAGAACAGTCAAGATCTTGTAGTTTTGTTAACACCAAATTTTCTCCTACCACAGATTTAATGTTAGAACCCTTTTGATGGCAAAGGGGTCAAGCCATTACCAGATTTTTGAGGAAGACTCGGCAATTCGTTTCCACAGTTTCAGATCACCTTTCAGACTGCCAAAAAAGCACATTCAAGCACATTTCCAGGCAGATTTCATCTGCTGATTTGAAAGCATCTTTCAGCCTGTATTTGACATTTTTGGACAGCATTTGATACCCATACTGAGGAGACTACAGCGGCAGCAAGCAAGCCTGATTTTTCCAGATTTATATGATAACTTCCTGCAGAAATTTGGCACACCTTTCAAGGCCAAATTCATCCCCATAATTGTCATTTGGACATCAGCAAAAAAAGGCAACCACAGCGGACCTTAGAAAATATGCCCAGTCTAGGAGACTTACCAGCAAATTTTATCACTCAAAACAGTGCAGTCATTCAGCCTATATTACCTTGGGAAATGGCACCCTAGTGTAGATTATGAGTTAGGTCAGCAGATCAGTCAGCAGTTACATATTCCCTATGAGGGCACCCCATTAGCATATTCATCGCACTGTTAGTTAAACTAGCACCAAAAGAGGGTGCAGTTCAGAATAAGGGAACATGGTAGGGCCCTACCCTAAACTCCCTACTTTAGGGTACTTAAGAGTTTGTCAATTAATGTATGAGACAGTCTTCTTTGAATAAGAGTCATTAGGTAGTTGATGTACCATTACTCAATGTAAAAGGGTCATCTTTATTAAACGAGGTCCACTAAGTGGTTGGTACTCATTAATGATGGGAGCACAAGTGATTAGGGTTTTGCTAGTAAGAAATAATTAAATTTATAGAGGTAAAAGGCCATGTAATGTTTTTTTTGAGTATTTTCATTGTAATGGAGCTCTTCTCATTTGGAGGTTGTCCCCTCAAAGAAGCCAGTGAACAGTTCTCTCTTTTTGGATCATCAATAAGGATCATTATCTGCAAGTACAATATCCTTGTTTCTCCTATCTTACCTATGCTGCACAAGTTTCCAGAACATGGGAACATAGGGAACATGGGTATGACTATCGGATACATCTAGAAGTTTCGCCCGAATTTCCAAGAAACGGCAGGATAGGAACGGCAATAATATATATTAAAAAAATATAAAATAAAATAATTAAAAACAC
Organism: Pseudotsuga menziesii; assembly: GCA_001517045.1. Classification (NCBI taxonomy): domain Eukaryota; kingdom Viridiplantae; phylum Streptophyta; class Pinopsida; order Pinales; family Pinaceae; genus Pseudotsuga; species Pseudotsuga menziesii. The sequence continues at coordinate 1,206,608 of LPNX010140845.1, read as the reverse complement.
ATGAGAAGAAACATTAACACAAACCAAATGACTTAGCGTATTAGTATCCCTTATATTAACGGTTGTAACTAGAACCTCTTAGCGAATTGAAATGGCAATAAAATCAAGATTACCATCCACGTCAGCATCGAGAGCCATTCTTTTGGGGAATGGAGACATTTGGTCAAGTACCAGGATGTGGAACCAGTCCAGCATTGGGGGAACTTAGCCTTGAGCTGAGTAACCATTCTTTGAATGGAGACATATGGTCAAGTACCAGGATGTGGAACCCGTCCAGCACTGGGGAAACTCAGCCTTGAGCTGAGTAGCCATTCTTTGAATGGAGACATCTGGTCAAGTACCAGGATGTGGAACCAGTCCAGCACTAGGGGAACTTAGCCTAGTGGTGAGTGGCCATTCTTTGAATGCAGGCACCTGGTCAGTTACCAAGAAGATGAACCAGTCTAGGACTGGGGCACTCGCCCTAGGGTTGAGGGCCATTCTCTGAGTGAATGGAGGCGCTTGGTTAGTTACCAAGTATTTGACATTGAGTCAAATGATGCAGCCTAGAGCTAAGGCACCTGGTCAGTTACCAAGACATCATTTTAAGTCCTAGACCAGGTTTAGGCATGTCAGACACTCCTACCCTCGATCGGTGGGCTCTGTTACCTTCTCCAAGGATTAGCTACCCTTGGTGAAGACACCTAGTACACGATCTTGGTGGCACAAGGAGTTTGAGATAAAAGCATTAGTAATTCTCCCTATTTATGATGATGTACTTTTAGTGGGCATGAAGGACCCCTATGACCATTTGCATTGACCACAAGGCACTTGAAGAAGGCTAAAAGGTAAAAGTCAAAAATACATAAGGACCCTTGTACCACTAAGGAGTCAAAGTGAAAACATAAAAAGGTCATGAGTACCTTAAAGAAAATGTCAAAAGGGTAAAAAGAATAAAACCCTATTATTTTATTCTTTTGTGTATAGTCCTCTTCCAAGGGACTCAAAGGCTATAAAAGAAGGTCACCTTCAATTCATTTATACACACACTTCATGATCAACAAGTGACTGCTCCAATTGAAGATTTTCGCGGGGTTTTCAAGAGTGAATACATCTTGGTTTTAATTTATGCCCTAGCATGGCGTTTTGGTAGCTAGGGCATCTTCACTCTCATGAGCAGGGGCTTCACCTCGTCCTTTGTCTTCCTCACAGTAAACCGGTGCAGCTGAAGAAGGTCACGGGCAGCCCTTCTTCCATTTTGGGTCAACCCTAAACTGACCATAAAAACCTCCATCTATCTCATCCAAATCACAGGCAGGTAGAACGAAATTCGAGCAGCAATACAGAGGCTCGGGCACATTTGGGTAGCCACACCGAAGCTCAGCCACGTTTGGGCAGCCACACAGAAGCTCGAGCAGGCTCGGCCAGAAGGAAGAATTCACGGGCAGCAGTACATAAGCTCGGGCAGCTTCACTCTCCACTTAGAGGTAGTAAAACAGGCTCAAGGGCAGCCTGTCATCACTCTCGAGCAGCCTGCTTCCATCTTCGGGCAACCTGTTAGTAACTTCGAGCAACCTGTCAATAAACTCGGGCTGCCTCCTTCCATCTTTGGGAAGCCTATTTCTTTTCGAGTTGTCACAGTACAATGCGGGCAACCTCTGAAATTCACGGGCAACAACAGTTTTGATCACAAGAAGCAAAAGAAGATCCGAGCAGCTCTTCCTTAACATCAGGCAGCCTGGGCACATCTTGAGCAGCAGCTGAGGAATTCTGTGCAGCTGAGAGAAAATCTGGGCATAAATCCCTAATTCAGTATTTTCTATGAAATTTGTCTTGTTGACAAATTGTTGGTAGAATTGTGCTAGGGTTTGAAATTATTCAATTACTAGGGTTTGACAATTATTGAAGAACATTCATCTCAGAATTCTGAGATTGAAAAACTCAGTCATCTCATTTAAGGGATGAATTACTAATGCTTTTGGGGTTTTCGTCCTTTAAAGGTTTCCCCGTGAAAAACATCTTGTGTTCATTGTGTTCATGTTTGTTTATCTATTGCACTTGTCTAACTGATATCTAACTTACAGTCTGCAAAATTAAAGAATATATGCAAATGCTAAAATTCAACAAGTATCCCTTATATTAACGGTTTTAACTAGAACTTCTTAGCAAATTGAAATGGCAATAAAATCAAGATCACCATTCATGTCGTTGATTATATTAGGTAGACACTTTCTAAAGTGGAAACTTTTAGAAGTTATAGTTCCTATATTTGTGGCTATATGTATAAAGTAAGTTTTTAGTTTTGTGTCAAGGTATTTATTTGAAAAGGTGTATAAATAATCAAATTTAAATTTTTATAAAATAAAAATCAAGATAATTTTATTTAAATGTAATATGTGAATTTAGTTTTAAAGTAAGATTGATAATTATTTCCAATTAGTTAAACATTGTTTTATTCATAAAGTAAATAGTAAAATATATAAGCTTACTTTATTTTATTTAATATATAAAAAGTCAAAATAGATTTACATCTATTGTTGATTAGGAGTAACTACAATTCAGCATAGGGACGAGTGAATACTCTAGCACAGGCGGTGGAGAGAGATCAGTGCACCAACTCGACAAGGTAGCACAAAATAGACTTTTACAGCAACTTAGTTTTCTAAAGAAAAAATTATGAGTCAACGATGTATATGTATGGTCGCAAAGAAATAGGAATGTCGTTAACAACCCACGTGGTGATCATGAAAGTGTGGAAGCTCCCTGTGAAGGAAACACGCAAGAAAAAGTCTCAAAGTTCTGAATTTCAGAGGGTAAAAGTTCCCAATAAAACGGTTCCCGCTAGATTCGAAACCTTTCCTACAAATTCCTAGGTTCCCTAGAACGTCGGAACTTCAGGAACAAGTTTCCTAAAAGTCGAGAGCGATTCCCATGCTACATCGTATTTTACTCTTATTGTAGTTCATATTTCAAAGATTTTCTTTCCAAGCTAGAGAACTATTCTAGCATCTTAACACAGCAATATGTCGTTCAGCAAGTAAAATTGGGGTTGGCAAGCAGACATGTAAGGAATACAAGTTGAGTCACTTGGTTAAACACCCTTGTACACATTTATTGGTATCTGGTGCCTAGCAAGTAATGCCACATTAAACAAAATCTAGATAAGGATTCCATATTCCACGTACCTTCAGATATATAGAAAGCCCCCTAGGTGCACCTAAAACCATCCTTACATAAACTAATCAGCCATTATGTTGCTATTGTACACAGAGAACAACACTCGAGGGATCACTCTTGCATACCAAGCCAATCTGGTAGTATGGCTAAGGGTATGGTCTATCCTCCTTAATTTGTGTCATGCAAATTCAGCCAAATACTTTTGTTAGAATTAGGAACCCTCAAGTATATTAGAGAGCTATAGCACTTGACCCTCCTTTGCTCTTAGAACCATGACAATCCTAGCCTCTATAGCACAGATGGTGAAAAAAAGATCTATTGGAATAACAAGAATTTGAAAATTCCTTCAATACAAATAATCAGGCAAGTATTACTTTGGCAAAAATTAAAAAAAAGGCTAACTCATACCATTGTGAGAGACCTATCTAAAAACACTCCTTCCCTAATGTTGAACACACTGGTATAGATCTCAATTAACCCTTTTTGTGGACACGACCATACTAATGTAAGCAAACTATCTCAAAAGACTACTTGTGCCATATTGATCGTGTTAGTATAACTCTCAAGCAACCCTTCTGATAAACCCCAAAGTCCCAATAAAGTCCACTAAAAACACAACCATGGAGAACAAATCGAAACCCAAGCCTCGAAGATTGACTACTCGAACAACCAAGTTACTAAGATCAACTAGCTAAAAAGCGATGTTTTAAAGATCAAAAAAAAGCAAACACGACTCGCTAAGCTTGTTGCCACAATCCTACTTGAAGAGGCAGATTGGCAAGAGTTACAGGAGGAGCTAGCTATTATTGAATCGTCTATTGGAGAGGGGCATTACACCAAGCCAGCCTTTTAGGACAATCAACACTATATGTTGTACAAATTGATGAAAGCATATCTAAACAAGTTTGATGGTCCCAAACCAACAGGATGGGTTATCCAAACAAAACACTACTTTTCCCTCCACATTATTAATGATGACTTAATGAAACTCTGACTAGGTGTGCTATACTTGGATCAAGAATTGACAATGATGGCAATGGCATAATAAGGGCTTTGAGGAGTACATTTCCCAAAGCCAATTTGTGAAGGCCATCTTTGCTCTCTTTGAAACATATGAAAAAAAATCAAGGCAATTAACCAAGTTACACCAAACTGGTAGGGTCAATTACTAAATACTTCGTTAAGTAAATTGCCAATCCACACGTAAGGTATGACAGATACTTTCTTCTAAAGACATTTTATCAATCTCTTAGAGTAGGAGATTCAAGCACAAGTTTAGATGGTTGACCCAGCTACTTGGTTGGAGGCCTCTTAGCGAGCTAGAGAATCGTCCAAGCCTCAAACCAAACAACCCACTTTTTTCCACGACTGTATCCCCCTCTTGTGCCTTCAAGCACTCCCCTACTTCTCAGCCTTTGAGGGTCAACAAGTTGACCACAACAAAAGCAATCAAATGTCGATGTCTCCACCTTTTCTACAATTATGATGAGCAATATTTAAAAGGGCATAAAATTTAAATATAAGGTACAAAATTATTTGTCATAAATATGCCATAATCCTACAAGCATGATGAAATTTGAGAGGAAGCCACTCCAAAGACGGATTTAGCAAAGACTACACCTCACCCTTATTTACAAAAAAACCCTAAAGCCTCTCCTTGTGAGGAACCCCAAATTTCCTTCCATAATTCATCAAGAATTGGATCCCCCCAAATCCTAAAGTTTGTTGGCTATATCAAGGACCCAAAGGTGATCGTTTTAATCAATAGTGGCAACATCCGCAATTTTATGACGAGTCACAGAAAATTCCATTGTTATGTTCACACAATGCAATTTTCAAATCATGATAAACAATATAGGTATGATGAAGTCTGGTGGTAAATATGAGAATGCGAAATTCAAAACAGGAGACTACTTGCTCAAATCCCACGTGTTTGCTATCGAAAGGGAGGGTGTCATGTTGTCCTTGAAGTCAAATGGTTTGTTCTTACTCAACATCAATGGATCTTTGAAACACCTCAAGGCTAACATGTTTCACATGGCGAGCATGATCATAGTATACCACATATTCCAAGAAGTCAATCACCAAATGTGTCATTTTCGACATCCTTTTACACAAGAGAATGAAATAGAAAATATCATTCAAAAGTTGTTGGAAGCCAACATGATACGTCCGAATACTAGCCCCTTCTCCTCTTTGGTCGTCATGGTGTTAAAGAAAGAAGGCAACTAAAGGATGTGCACACACTTTATGCTCTTAAGAAGTTGACAATTAAAGACAATTCTTTGTGCATAATTCTTTACTAAATTGGACCTCCACTCTAAGCATCTCCAAATCTGGATGAAGGAGGTAGACATTCCTAAGACTACCTTTTGAACACATGAAGGGCATTATGAGTTTCCAGCTATACCTTTCAGACTTTGTAATGCACATCCACTTTTCTAAGCCTCGTGAACAAGGTTTTCCATCCCTTTCTACACAATTTTGTGCCAGTCTTCTTTGATGACATTTTGATTTATAGCAATACTTGAGGAGGCACATGTGGAGCATGTTAATAAATCCCTACAACTACTGAAGGAGAACCATTTGTCCCTCAAACATTCCAAATGCACTTTTAGTGCTTTTGAAGTGGAATATTTTGGTCACAAAATCAATAGGGCAAGAGTATGAGTGGATCCAAAAAAAATTGAGGATGTGAAAGATTGGCCATGCCGTGAGACTTTGAAAATCTTACATGGTTTCTTAGGACTTACTCGCTACCACCAAAAATTTGTGCAAACTTATGGGTGAATTGTTGCCCCATTAACCACCTTGCTCAAGAAGAATGTCATTGTGTGGAATGATGTAATAAAGCAAGCCTTTCATGCCCTAAAGGATGCAATGTGTATTACAACAATCTTACTAGTGCTTGATTTCATGAAGACTTTCGTCGTGGAACGTGATGCCTTTGGAAAAGCTATGTGCACAATGTTGATGCAAGAAGAGCACCCATTGCTGTTCACTAGTAAACAATTATGTGCTTAAAACCAGGGAAAGTCTACGTATGAGAAACAAATGATGGCCATCCTTCATGTCATCGATACACAGTGCCTATATCTCAATGGAAGATGCTTCCAAATCAAGACAAATAATCATAGCTTGAAACACTTTTTGGAGAAACGATTGAATCACCAAAGAATCAAAAGTGGTCAATAAGATGTTAGGTTATGATTATTAGCTTATCTACAAGAAGGGCAAGGAGAATGTGGTGGTTGATGCTTTGTCAAAAAAATATGAGGAAAAAGGGCCCCTTTTTGCCTTCTCCTTCTTGACATCAGTTTGTATTGCACTAGTACAATAGGAATAGTTGGCTAATGACAAGGTGGCTCAACTCAAGGGGGACCCAAACCCCCTTATGGGCTATACTTAGCGACATGGAACCTTGAGGTATAAATGATATATAGTTTTGCTACATAACTACGCTTTAAATGAACAGGTGTTAACAAATTTCCATTCCTCTCCTTCTGCAAGTCACTAAAGCTTTTAGAAACTTACAAACGAGCTAAGCACTCCTCTTGGGACAACATGAAAAAGGGCATGCATACCTTCATAGCTAAATGTGGCACTTATCAAAAAATCAAGTCTCAGACAATGAAGATGCCTAAGGCATTGTAGCTGCTACCAAAACCCAATTACTATCTAGGGTAACATTTCCATGGATTTTATAGATGGTAGTCCTAAAGACCACATCAAATGTGTCATCATGGTGGTAATTGATCACCTTTCCAAAAATGCTCACTTTTGTGCTTGACAACACCCATTTACATCGACCACAATTGCCCAAGTCTTAATCGATCATATTTTCAAATTACATGGTATGCCTACTTACATTGTGATTGATAGTGAATGATCGTGATCCCACCTTCACTAACAAATTCTAGCAGTAGTCGTTTAAACTACAGGACACACTTGAAAATAAGCACAACTTATGATCCCCAAATAGATGGTAAAACAAAGGTGGTCAATAAGTGCCTAGAAACTTATTTGTAATGTTTTGGATTGGATCAATAACACCAATAAGCTCAATAACTCCAGCTTGCATAATGGTGGTATCAATGTTGCCAAACTTGGACTCGATTGGCTTGGGACTCGGTAGACTCAAGGACTAGGACAAGACTCAACAAATAGAAAAAATATTCAAAATATAGAAAATTTTGCGCACAAAAAAAAAACTAATGGCATTTCTAATCCATGTAAGTTATAAAACCTTATGCAAAAATTCATTAGATGTCAAAAAATGATTATACAACATTTGACGCTCCATATTTGTATGCATAATAGTAAACTGGCAGATTGATTCCTTGAACAAATTCACAAATAGTACCAAGTTCAATTACATAATTCAAAATATAATTAGAAAATCAAAAGAGATAGTGTCTCCGAGTCCAATCTCGAGTCTCATGCATGACTAAGAGAAGTATAATACCTATAATAAGGCCTACCAGAGCTAGTGCCAACATCGCTAAACTAAAAAAACAACTGTGATCTGACTGTTTGGTGTTTCCATTTTAGAAAATGGTACACTAGAGGGATCCTCGGTCTCTTCATCAAGCCAACTCAAATCATCAATAGGAAATTCATCCTCCACAACCCAATCGAAGACTAGACCAATCTTATCCAATAAAAATGGATCCAAATCATTTCCCCATAATTATGTTGGGAACATCTGAAGATTGTAATATACGAAGACCGACTTATCTAACCTCTCTTACTCCAACCTATTGGCATTTTGGTGTGGATTTGCTTAAATACTAGCCAATTGCGCTCAAAACATGAAGCACTGCAAGGCTGACTCAAAATTTCTTGTAGTTGTGGTGTTTCAAAGCCACAATCTTTCCACGAATGTGTTGTTATAAAAAGCAAACAAAGAAAGATTACAAGTTTTTCAATGGCAACGTTGAAAAAGAAAACTAGCAAATTACAATGTAACAATTTATAAATTGAATCTTACCTAACATTTTCTTCTCACTGAGATGTTAGATTGAGCTATATCCAAACATGCCAGATGGTTCCTTGTACATGTCTCGCTACATATTGATTTGGTCTTGAATGTCTTGATTGGGGTGCATCCTCTCAACGCATATCACCACACCTCGAGATCTTGGATTTTCGACACCTCATTATAGAATACGCTTGGATTGAAATATGCTCCTGTAGCATGCAATGGTTAATGCAGTTGCATGTCCCACCTGGGATTAATAATATCCCATATAGGGAGATATTTAGATGGATCCCCCTTATAGAAAGTCTTGATTGCCTCTTTGGCCCTGTCCATGCCCTCATAAATGTATCCCACTAGTGGTTTGTCACCATCTATGATCCTCAACATTTTCAAAAGTGGTTCTATCATGCTGACAACCTCAGTGAATTTCTCTCATAAATTATCTTTAAAGAGAGATACTTTCACAGCCATTCCATCTGGTTTTGTATCGTCTTTCCAATATAGCCATTGTTGGCTACAAAACATCCATCTCAATGCTTGGAACTCATTAAGAAGGCTTTGGAGGGAGAAAAAATCTGTGGCAAAGCATGTGATTGCAGAGCAACTGAGCTCGCCCTCCATGAACTCTCTCATAAGGCTCAACACCAAGCATGGTTATAAATCTACTTGGTTATTTGTTTGCACTCGTGAACAATCTCTTACACCCACTCTAACTTACCAATGTCCTCCAAAATCAAATCTATACAGTGGGCAACACAAGGGGTCTAAAAAATATTAGGGTATTTTGAAATAGCAATTTACCAACTACCACATAAGTTGCAACATTCTATGTGATTACTTGGACAACATGTTTGACCCCCACTTCTTCCACAACCTCTGCCCACAATGTATATATCAAATTTCCACCTTTCACATGTGAAGATGCATCAACAGATTTTAGGAACATAGTTCTTTAAGGGCAAGACACAAGAAAATTTGAGATTGTTCTACTCCCCTGGTATGTCCACCCATCTAACAAGATTGTGCAACTTGTACTCTCTAGTGAGCTTTTAACGCCCTCCAATTGTGCATTGACATAGTCCAACTCCTCATATAGATCTTTCCCATTAAGTGCATTGTAAGAGGGGGCCTTTTTATCCGAGGCCAGTGCTTGCAATTGCATCTACCATGGTCTAATAAAAAGAGGAGCTTGCAAGATTAGATGAGAGAGTGTCATGGTACCAAAACCTCCTCACTACCATATATACCTCCTTCCTTTTCCTTTCATTATAATTGTCCAACGTTGGTTGAGATCTTAGGGCTATGCGAGGAAGGAAGAAAAGAGAGGTAATACTTGGACTTGGTTTAGCACTTGATGAGCAACTACCTAAAGGTCCCATTTGAGATCTACCCTTCCCTGCAGTTTCAAATGTCATCATAGATCTCTTGGCATTTTGTGTGGGCGTCTTCTTAATCTGGTATGGGCATTTTCTTAAGCCAATGCGGCTAATTTTCTTATGTGATGGTGGGTATTTCTCAAGATGCTTTTGTGAGCATTTTCATTCTTCTTGCCAAGGCCTATTACGGGCATAATGCAACACTTGTAGACACTTACATAATGTTGCAGACATTCTCCACATTGACTCTGCTCCTTACTGCCACATCAACTCTATTCCTTAATGCCACATCACCGACCACGTCATGTGCCAGATCATCTCAACCATACTGACATCAATGAGAACATTTCAATAGCAACAAGCAATACAATACAAAAACAAACTTGCTAACAAGGTTAAATGAAATAACTAAAGAAAGATAAACAAATTAAATGAGATGAAAGAAGCAACTAGCAATCTATTTATTCATCCACAATGTTTATCCTGTGGGGAAGTTACTACAATCCCTATTGTTTGTTTACTTCGGAATTAAAAACACATAAGAAAAATATTACCTAAGGAGAGTTACAAGAATCACATCACATTCACCATGAAGAGCAATGAAAATCAACATGCACCATCCACAAGACACAGGAAATAGAAGAACAAAATTATGGATTGGTATTCTTCTGTCATAGCTTCTACCCATTCTTTATTTTGAACAGCTACTTCAAAACGAGTACGTTCTTTGTCTACAAGATCACACATCAAAGCCACACAACTAGGAAATGACTTTGGCCTCTTGCTCTGCCTTGTGGAGCCTTCTGAAGCACCATACCTTTCTGCTTCTTGAATAATCTCACGGGTCGAAGCTGGCTTTCTCTTCTGGGAGATATTCATGTGGGGAGGTTCTTTGGGATCCAACATATCATGTTCTTCCAGAATGTCATCATCATGAGAAGGTGCAATTTCTTTCATTGGTTCTGCAGCTCTGAGAGCTACTGCTTCTTCATATGTTTCTTCAGGTTTGCACTTTCTTGACTTCTTGAGAGCTACATCTTCATCAAAGGTTACATCCCTGCTCCCAATGATGGTAACCTGGTATATAGATTCTGACAACCTTGGAGCTTCACAATACCCAAAAAATATTCCCTTCTTTCCGGAAGGATCCAACTTGGTTCTTTTCTCTTTTGGTATTTGAACAAACACTGGATAACCAAATATCTTGTGGTGACTTACCTCTGGTTTCTTGCCAGTGAACATTTCTTTAGGGGTCTCGAATCTAAGTGCACTATGGGGTATTCTGTTCTGGATATATACTGTTGTCCTTGCTGCTTCAGCCCATAAGTGCATAGGAAGATCTTGATCATGGATCAAGGCTAATTCTGAGTGACCTCTCAATTTATACAGGCCACCCTCTACTGACAGATACATCTTCTAGAGAACATATTCTTCAACTTCTTCTTTTGCTAACTTCCTGGGAGGTTCTTCTTCTTCTTCTTCTTCTTCTTCTTCTTTTGTTGTTAAGTTAGCATGATGTCTTTTGTTATTCTTTCTCTTATATTCTTCTTTCTTTGTCGGACAATTTCTGGCAATGTGTCCTATCTTATCACAATGGTAACATTGATAAGTGGAGAAATCTTTCTGCTTGTAATCTCCCTTTTTATTCTTTTGAAACTTCTTAGGAGGATAAGACCCCTTGTGAGTTTCCTTTTTGAAATGATGCTTTCCTTTTCTTCTGCTGGTATGAGTAGCTAGAGCATGGTCATCATCTCTAATCGGTGCTTCTCGATTAGCTACTCTACCTTCTTGAACACATTCTTCCCATAGGATATCAAATTTTAGGCTTTCCTTCCTTGCACAGATTGTCTAGACGAAGGAGCCCCATGGTCTAGTAATACCATTGAGAGCGGTCATTGCTAGTTCAATTTCATCAATCTTGTCTTGAATTGCTTCTAGTTGTTCTTTGAATTGAGAGACCCTTGTGAAGCATTCATGGATGGATTCACCCTTGCTCATCTTTGTACTTTTGAGTTGGGCTCTCAAGTTCATCTTTCGGTTGATGTTTCTTCTTTCATACATTCTTGATAGGCAATCAAACATTTCCTTAAGTGTATCCTTAGAGGATACTAGAGGAATCAAGCGATCCTTGATTGAATCAACTATGATCCTCTTGCCTCTAATCATGTCTTTCTTGTACTTTTCCTTTGCTTCATCTTCTTTGGGCTGTGGCAACTCCCTTGAAAAACTTTGCAAGATCATTCTTTTCTAGAATGAGTCCTATTTTGTATCTCCAAGTACGAAAGTTTTCTATGCCTTCCAACTTTTCATCAAGCTTAGTGCTTGGAGACATCTTGTCCCGGAGGTCAAAAAATGACAAAAATTGTAAAATTTCTCAAAAATGAAAACTGTACTCACCAAAAGATGCGCTTGATTGAGGTGAGTATGATGGTACAACCAGTTTCTGAAGAATCCAAAATCTAACCCTTGAAACTAGACTTGCAAGATCCTGGACTGCAGTTTCTGGTTCTGTTTCTAGTTTTCTGGTTTTTTGGTTTCCAACCAAACTAGGGTTTGACTTTCCGAAGGATCGGCCCACTGAAAAACTTCGATCTTGGTGCCAAAAGATGCGCCTAGGAGGGGCACACTTCATTATGTCACTTGCACTCAAAATTTTCATTTTATTAGAAAACCCTTATTTTCTTGTCCGAAGAAGGAGAGAGAGATTTACCTCATGAAAGCTGCTCTTTTCAGGCTAGCTTTGATACCATGTTAAGTTTTCTATGATGCCATAGCTTAAGTCCTAACTTGATTAGAATTTAATACATTTTGGTAATAACAACATAAAGAGGATCACTGAAAAAAACACAATCACAAGGTACACATCAATTTATCCTGGGAAAACCCTAAAGAGAAAAACCCAGCAAAACTTCCTTAATATAGATTACCAATATGCAATGACCAAAGAACAAGGTCTCATAGATTGAGAGACCAAACCCCAAGCATAAGAGCCAGAAGAACAAAGACACTAGTCCTCCTCCTTCTTTGTCCCTCCTTTCTCTCTCTTGCGCAACACAAAAGTGTGTGAGTGTGTTCAAATGAGGGAGGGCGCCTCCCTATTTATATTGATCTTCCCAACTGACATTTTCCCTAGCTGGGCCGACCTGTCCAAGTAACAAGGCCGACCTGCGTAGGAAATCCCACAATAATAATTATATTATTCTTTTCAGAGTGTTATTGACCCGACTTACAACGGAAGGTTTACCTCATGACTTTTACATGACCTTTTACATCAATGACATCTCTCGAAGGAGGAATAATAATAATGTGAAGTACAAGTAAAAAATTCTTCGAAGCTACATTATTTCAACACTTTAGAGGCCCGGATCTATCAATTGGCAAAGATTGACGAGACAAGAAGAAAGGACCCTGAAAGACTCAAATTATCAACAAAAGGTAAAGAAAGTGTTTAACAGGGAATCCAAACAGAAAGTTCACAATCGGTTACTTGGTCCTGCTTTGGGAGAAGAAAAGTGAGAAGCCTACACCACCAGAAATTTGATTCACTCTGGTTGGGGCCTTACTAAATCCACACGGTATTCAATGGAGGTTCTTTTTTCTTGGAGTATCTTTGATAAAGAGATGTCAATATTGTTGGTTAATGAGAACCACTTGAAGTCCTCTCTATAAGCATTTCAATAATATAAAAACTAAATAAACAAGAAAATAAAGATGCATTGTACCGTTTAGGATTAGGAAAGGTTGATGAAACTAATCCCTCTCTTATTGGATATTGTTTTTAGGTTCTGGAATAGAGGCTAGATCTTTGGTCTTGTTTAGCATTAAATTTTTAGCTTTCAATTTTCTTGAGGGTGTTTGTCTCTGCAAGTTCAATTTGTTTGTTAGCTAATGAATTTAGGTTTAGCATTTTCTAGCAAGGCAATTTTGGTTCAAAAGTCAAGTTTCAATGAATGTATCTCAGCAAATTGAGTCTTGGGGTCTATCCCTTTAGCTTGCCCGATAAGCAGAAGTTGATTTTATAACCTTTGATCGAAAATAACTTGCAAAGTAAGCATGTTTTTGTCATTCACAAAGTCAAATTGTCTTGTTCAGTTCATTGAATATTTGCTTCTTCCCAAGTTATTACTTTACAGGAGGATCTTTTTTCATATATATGCTTCATCTTGATTAGGAACATGGTCAATCTTTTTATATCATTTGTATCCAAGCCTAGAAAAATTTGGAAGCTATTTGTCAGGGAAAGTCATTCTGAATCAAGTACCATCATAGTCACCTCAGTCAAGCGCATATTTTGGTGAGTAAAGTTTTCATTTCTGAGGAATTTTACATTTTTTGTCATTTTCTAACCTCCAAAACAAGATGTCCCCAAGCACTAAGCTTGATGACAAGTTGGAAGGCATAGAAAACTTTTGTGCTTGAAATACAGAATAGGACTCATTCTAGAAAAGAATGATCTTGCAAAGTTTATCAAGGGAGTTGTGCCGCAGCCCGAAGAAGATGAAGCAAAGGAAAAGTACAAGAAAGACATGATTAGAGACAAGAGGATCATAGTTGATTCAATCAAGGATCACTTGATTCCTCCAGTATCCTCTAAGGATACACCTAAGGAAATGTTTGATGTCCTATCAAGAATGTATGAAAGAAAAGACATCAACCAAAAGATGAACTTGAGAGCCAACCTCAAAAGTACAAAGATGAGCAAGGGTGAATCCATCCATGAATGCTTCACAAGGGTCTCTCAATTCAAAGAACAACTAGAAGCAATTCAAAACGATATTGATGAAATTGAACTAGTAATGATCATTCTCAATGGTCTTACTAGACCATGGGACTCCTTCGTCCAGACAATCTGTGCAAGGAAGGAAAGCCTAAAATTTAATATCCAATGGGAAGAATGTGTTCAAGAAGGTAGAGTAGCTAACCGAGAAGCGCAATGTTATCCACTAAATTGCACTTAGGGGATTTTTCAAGTGACCCACCAAGTATCGAAACAAATCACTTGTTCTTACTCAGTGCTCAGAAGTTTCGTGGTTTCATCAGGACCAGTTGTGGCCTCTTTTGGATGTTCACACCCTTTCGAGAGACTTGTAATAAATGACATAGCATGAAGTTCTTTTTTGTAAACGGCTTGGCCTTCTTAGATATGGTCATCAAGGTCATCATCCTTGAGTGTTTTTTCCCTTGTTAATTATATGACGCTTTTTTAAGCAACATATAATTTTCAAGTTTTTCGCTCAAAATCCTCCAAAGTCGAGATGGTGAGTTTGGTAACTTTTTTCTCAGAAAGGTTATTAAAGCCTAGGGTCTATGTATTATACTCCACTCAGCCAGCAACATTTGACAATGAAGACCTCTCATGGGTAGATTTGGACCCACTTCCACAACAGCAGGATGTGGGAGTTGATGTTGGGCATGTGCCTTCTGAACCAGGGGAGCCAAGTCAAGTGGCCCAAGCTCAGGCACCCCATATTGAGCATCAAGATATAGATGATGGCTCAGAGTCTGAGTCTGATCCTGAGGATTCAGATGATTCTGATGATTAGATTGTTTAGTCTTTGACTCTAGTCTTTTATATAGGCCATTTAGAGCCTTTTTGTTGATGTATTTTGATGCAGACATGGATTGCACTCAATGTTAAGTGCTATTTTGGTTCTATGTAGTATGATGTTGAACTCTTATATGCTATATACATGAGAAATTTTGCATAATTTGTGTATAATGGTTTGAATTCACATGGATGCACATGAATATTTTTAATAAAATTGAATTTTGAATATTTTATGTATTTTCGGTGGACCAGTTTTATGATCTGGTTTTTTACCCGGTTTTATGATCCGGTTTTTTACCTGGTTCTTTACCGGTTCCGGTTCTGAGGGTCGACCGGTTCGTCCTCTGGTTCGGTTTTTGTAACCTTGATTATACCATGCTAGTCATATGTCCAGAGTTTCGTGGACATCCGATAAGTCCCCCCTAGGATTTTTTAATTTTTAGTTTTTTAATAAAATCATCGATAAGGTGTATTTTAATTGTCATATTTCAAAAGGTCATAAAATTGGGCCTAGGGACCCAATTTGGTCATGGGGATGCTCATTTTTGGACCCAAGAACCTAACTTAACCCCTAAACCCACTTTTGAGAGTCAAATTAGTAATTTTCAATTATTAATTTGGATCTTCTCTCCAAAATGGCTCAGAGGGTCAAATAAATGGGAAAAAATTGGAGAAAATCCAATCCCTAAATCAAAGGCAGCTTGTCTTGGACTTGTCTCTAAGGTTGTAAAGTTGTTGAAGATATTGTCTGGGGCATTTATGAGCATAGAGGAGCATCTCCAATCATCAAAGGAGGGGCTCTAAACCACTTCCACAAAAGGGGGGCGAATTCACTCACGGAGGGTGGTTTTTCCACTTGGATGAAGTGGTTAGAGGAGATAAAGGCTTCCCAAACCAAGCGGGATACCTCAATATAGGTGGCAGCCCTTCATTCCAACACTTAGGCCTTCCTCCCACCATTTTCTCAACCCCCAAAACACCTCACACTTGTCAAATTCGCCCCCTTGGGGTTTGAGCTTCTTTTTTGCTATAAAAGTAGGGTTTTCCTCCTTTGTTGAGGATGGATGCAAGAATCCTATGCTATTTTGTATTGTTGCTATTTGATGAATAAAATTGCAGACTTTGGCTTGCAAGTATTGAGGTGATATTGTTAAAATTCTGAATTGTTTCTTCCTTTTTGCTTAAAATTGCTATTAGATCTAGCTTAGAAGATCATCCTAAGGCGCATAGAGTAGGCATTTACTATGGTAATTTGCTTACTGGTATTTTGATCTCAAGATATAGGAGAGTAGTTGTTCATACTCAGTTGTATTTCAACTCTTTCTCATTTCTTGTTATTGAGTACACTAGATCTAACTCTTTTTATCCAGGGATTTCTCATAGATTTGTTTTGCAAGTTACTTTTTCAAAGTAGGATTTGAACTCAGCTATATCCTCTTCTTCTTTGATAATCTCTCAAGTTTCATCTTATTTCTACAGGGTCTCCAAAGTTTCCATAAGAAGATCAAGCAAGGCTTGAAGTTGCTCTCCATCTTCTCAAAGCATTTCTCTCTCCTTTGTCCAGTTACTTAGATTGAATATGCAAATTTGATAGATCTGATTTAAAAGTCTGATATTTTCAATCTACTCATTTAGCTTATCAGATAATTTAGATTTAGGAATGCATAAAAAAGAATCATTGTTTACTAAAACTACATCTGTCATTTCAGTGCTCTAAAAACTAGTATTTTTTTCCAATCTTTTGCAAGTACTGAATTTAGTTTTAGTTTTTATCTTTTATTTATTCATTCCATCACATTCTAATAATTAAACTTTCTGGTTTTCAGCAGGTCCAAAGAAAAAGAAAAGGAATCTCTACTCAAAATTCGAGTTTTGGGTCTCCCGAGACACCAAAAAACCCCAATTTTTCCCTCTTCTTTCCCTTTCACTCCATAAAGTTGTATAAGTCTTTAGACCTATTTTATAGGGTCTAAGACATATTTTAATTTTATTTTGCTGATATTGTAATCATAATTAATAAAGAAAGCAAGTGGGTTACACAGCACCCACACTTCATCCCCTCGGTGGGTTTGGTAGTGTCTCTTTCGTTGTTTGACTTTTTCTAACAATCACATGCACACAATCTACCTTCTTGAAGGTTGTATAGATTAGTTATTTCTTTTCTTTTCCATCTTTAAATTTGTTTAAATAATTTGGTTCCCTCGCTCATTGCCACAAAGTATGCTTCTCTCCACCAACCAAAGGCTTCTTGCCAATTATTGGTGGATGATCAGAAAGTGACACATAGTTTGTGGATTCTTTTAGAATTTAGTTTTTAGTTTTGCTGCCACAATATTTTTGCTTCAATACAATTGGAACAAACATTTTGCCATTCCGTTGTATGCTCTTGCCCATCGCATGTTCGCCCTAAGCTTTGGGATAATCAAAAGCATGGATGCGCACTAATCAATTATTCACATCTAAATAATTAACTCACGGTAATAAAATCAACAACCTTCGAAACATTGTGACAATCCGGCACAACACCTTTTGACATTATTGGGAAAATTTCTCAAAGGAAGCGAGAACCACTAAGTAGTGACCGCGAGATACAGTTAGGCTACACCCTTGTTAGTGTAGTGTTGAGCACCTTCTCAGAGACTCCGATTCAACCCACATTTCCGAGTGAGGAACCAATTTTGTAGTCTTTCCGGATGTTGCCGCCTTTCACACACCTGGGGGGGACGTTGCAGAAATCTTCAAGCCACTCGGTGTGTCCTTGGGGGCAAGTCTCAAGTCAAGGCTGTCACCTTGTTCTTGACTGCTCCGCTTAGGCTGAACTCCTAACGAAGCCAAGGGGAGTAGACCCTATTAAGTTACTAAGGCAAAATTATTTAGTATGATGATGTTAAACTGAATGAGCTACTTAGGAGTTTGAGATTTAACCATAAACAACCATAAATGACAAGATACAAAAATGAGCACACGAAAGCACAATGCTGAGATACAATATATATATATAAAGAAAATAGCCACTTCCTTAGAATGGAATCAAAAAATAATCAATGTACTTGCAAGTGCTTGGAGTGAATGTTTTGTGATTGCCTCTTGGTACGTTTTAAGTTAATGTGAAATATGAGTTAATTAAAATTAGGCGAGGGGGGGACTCCAGATATACCCGAGAGTACTTGGAGTATGTCCAAAACTAAACCTTCACGGCTACCCGCAAAGAATATGTGGGCTGAATGGAGTCTCTGAGACCGTTGTCCATAATGCACCTGAAGGTGTAACAGAGATCAAGGCCTCGAGATCACTTTTCAGGAGTTCCCGCTTCCTTTGGGTATTTTGCCACCGCTTACGGTTTGATTGAGGCGTTGGATTTTCGCCTGATGGTGGTTGATTGGGGAAGGTGAAGACTAATTAAACTAGTCACTCACGTTGCTTTTGATGTAGCTTGACTGATCGGACGAACCGCAGCGAAATGTAAAGCATACACACCAGAGTCTTGTCAATTTTAGTGAGTTTTAAAGGGTGTGTTTTCTTAGAAAGAAAAACACTCCAGGAACCAGTGTTTTAAAAACCAGCCGAGTCCGAGTTCGAGTTGGCCGAGTTGACCCCCGGCCTGCAACGCGGCTTAGGTGGCCAATTTTATACTTAGTCGGCCGAGTTGGGTCCGAGTCGGCTGAGTTAGGGTCCGAGTTGGCCGAGTCGACCGAGTTGACCGAGTTGCAACCCGAGTCAGCCGAGTCAGTTGTGGCAAACACTCACAAGAATGCAGACTCCAAAATAATATGTTTATTTTTTATTTTTAAGATTTTTCTTATTCTAACCAAAACCTAAGGCCATAAGATGACCCCCTGCCCCTCTATTTGCCTCACACTTCTGCTGTAAGATGTTTGTGAGCATTTGGCATTATTGTTGTTTGGATTTATGGAGGCTTGGAGGAGCGTCCAACAATGAAGAACAATCAACATGATTGGAGGAGTTGGACTGTTGGAAACCGATTTTCTGTTACCTAGATGTATGTTAGCTTCCAGCTAGCCATTGTTTCTTTTTTTCTCATTAAATTGACAAATATCAGTCCTGTTTTCTATTGTTTGCTGCCAAAATAATAAGATTATTTTTTCTTTTGTTTTTGCATGTTTAGATTTGCTTTGCATTTAGATTCTAGATTGGCCCCAAAAGGAAAAGATCAGGCATGGATCCATGCCGATGACATTGAAGGGAAAATGTATTGCAAGTGTTGCAAGACATGGATTAAAGGAGGCTGCATTAATAGATTTAAACAACAGTTGGCTGCTGTTAAAGGAAATATTGCCCCATCGGAAGTTGATTTAGAGTTTATTGGTGAGATTAGGTTGGAGTTGCAACAACAGTTTGATGAATTTGAAGAGCAGAAGGCTAAACAAAAGAGATGTATGATCATTGACATATGATGTAGTGGCCTCATAGCATGTTGTTTTTTGGACTCTACAAGCCATTTAGGCCTCATTGATTATGTTTTTTGTTATAGATATGTATTGCACAGTACACTCGATGCCATTTTGATATATTCACACTTATATGGCATATGCATGAGTAGACGTTAGATATTTTGTCTCTAATTCTTTGCAAGCATGGATTAAAATCTTTAAAATATTGTTTTTCTTTAAAATTTAATATTTTATGTATTTTTTAAGTAATCCAAGTCATTAAATTCAAATCAGTCGAGTCATTACCGATTCATTACCGAGTCCGAGTCCGAGTCCGACTTGACCCTTGACCGATTCCGAGTCTGAGTCCGAGTTCACCCTTGACCGATTCCAAGTCCAAGTCCGAGTTTTAAAACATTGCCAGGAACCTCTTTCAGTCCAAGTGGACCTCAATCGAGGAATCTAGGAGGGGGCTGATTTTAGAACAATTACTTACAGCAAATCAAAGATAAGCAGCAAACAGAAACAAATCACAAGTTTTCTAATTATTCCTACCACGCATCTCTTTCCCCTTGCGGGTCAATCAGGAAGTCGTGGGGTAAGTATTCGAGTTACTTAGATAATGTAATATGGAATATATGATAAAGTAATCAAAGCATGTTATTTTGCATGAATGAAACTAATCTAAAGCGAAAAGAAGTAAGACAATGCGAAAAACGACAAAAAAGACGCGAATCCCCCCAGAGGGGATGGGGAATGGGCTCGAAAGAGCCTATTCAGAGAAAACTTTTATTATTTGTTGTTACAATATCAGTAAAATTATTTGAATCCTCTTGGTTCTTATACAGGATGAAACCAAGACTTTACAAATTTCCCAAAATTTTAAAATTATGGTCAAAAGGGAGACCCCAGAGGGGATTTGAATGATCCCAAAGCCACTTTTGAACAGCAACTTCTCTTCTTTCTGTTATGCCTGCTAAAAGATAGCGAGCATGTTAAAATGAAATATCCCAAAAGCACTTTGGAAGTACCTTTGGGTCAGCCTACTTTAAACCAAACAAAACTAAGTTAAAACTAGCTAAAACGGTGAAAAAGGAACCAAGGAAAGCAAGGATCTTGGCTTGCTGTTTGGGCAGCCAATGAAATATGCACTGATTGCTGGATTTAATCTTTTTAAAACAGAAACAAAAATCTAAAGCATGCAACCTATGGATTCTCCTTAAATTGCCATGTAATACAGACAATTTCCCTAACCTAGATCTAGAATGCTTTATGAAACTTTTTTAAGAATGAGATCTAGTCTATGAGCCTTGAAACAATAGATCTATGTAATTTTTACTTTAATATAACAAATCCAAATGATATCAAAGCTTTCGAACACAGTAACCAGGTAAGAAAAATGATTTTTTGAAGGAGGAAGAGAAAGAAAGAGTGTTGGAAGCCTGGGAATGTTGGGCTTTGAACTCTGCTTGGGTGGAACACCGAAGGACTATGTCCTCCAAAAGATCTTGAAGATGAGGTAGATGCAAACCAACTCAACCCCTTCTACAAGTGAGATCGCCTGTAATTTAGAAATTCTTGCACAAACAGATGGTTAAAACATAGGTATTGCTGGAAAAGATAATTGGAAAGCATGCATATAAACTTAAAATACATGCAACTCCAATAGATCTGAAACAAGCAAAAAGTAAGAGCATAAATCAAACTAGAATAAACTCTTACCCTAACAGGAGGGAGCTCTCTCCTTCAAGGCCAACAATTAACTAGCAAAAGCAAAGATAAATAACACAGATTATACCTCATAAGCATTTGACAATCACCATCCTCACATGAAGAGCATTACACCATAGATCTTGCCTCCAAAGCTTCTTTATTCCAGAATAGTAAACAATAACAATAGTACAATAGCAACAGCACCTCAATCCTAGTTCTAACAAACTTGGAAGAGGTAATCTATGCTTAATTTATTGCAAAAACAGGAGATCTGGCCCAAGGGGGATGCATATCCCAAGGAGAGAGAGACTGTAACTGCATGTGGAGTGAATTTGGGCCTGATCTGTGTCTAACTAAGCCTGATCTAAGTCTCACTGAGTGCAACTATCAATCGGAGAACTAATCTGTCTGACACCTCAACCTGCTGACTGAAGCATCCATCAAAACTCAACCAGAGAGGCCCACACGTGTAGAGGAGAGAGGGAGGGCGCAATTCCCAAGATTGCAAGCATAAATGTGCTCCCAAATCAGCCCAGATCACCTCCTTTAGTCAAGGAATTTTCAGATCCAGTCAATCCCAAGCCGATGAGACCGATTTCAGTCAAATCGGAGGAAATCCCAATGATTCAGGATTTGGGGTTTTCTCCATTATTTAATTAATTTATCAATTAAATAATCAATATTTGAATTTTAGGCATTTTTGACCTGAGTGATGGACAAATCACTCAAAACTTAGAAAAAGTGGGTCTATGGGTTTACATGGTGCTCTTAGCTTGAAAATGAGCACCCCCATGACTGAA
Source organism: Pseudotsuga menziesii (assembly GCA_001517045.1). Lineage (NCBI taxonomy): Eukaryota > Viridiplantae > Streptophyta > Pinopsida > Pinales > Pinaceae > Pseudotsuga > Pseudotsuga menziesii. Next base: position 1,184,643 of record LPNX010140845.1, on the reverse strand, counting down.
ACTGATTATTTGGCCCACTTTTATTACAAAACCAATTTTTCCAATTAGACTATTAAAAAATAGCCTAAGTTTTGTGGAAAAATTAAAATTTAAAAAACTTAAAAAATTAAAAAAAAATAAAAACCTAGGGGAACTTAGACATGTTCATATGACGCGACCATGATGCCTAGCATGTTTATACATTGACACATAGACTCTAATAACCTCAATAGGCCTAAATGCCAAGCCGACCACCCCAACTTTGGAGGTATTGAGTGAAAAACTCAGAAATTATCAGTCGTTTATTCAACAACCAATAATAACCAAGGGAAAAAACACCCTGGGCTGATCGAATTGACAAATAAAGTCTAAGAGACCGAGTCTTTTAAAGACACTATCATGCTGGAACATCTTATTACAACTCCCCCATGGGGTATGAACATGTGATATTGTACAACAAGCACTTCCGAAGGTCTTCTGAAGTCCAAACAAATCATCTTTGTCCGATTCACTAGGCTCACTTGATAAAAAACCACTAAGTACAACTTAGGTGGTAACACCAGACATATTCTCAATACTTCATAAGTATATCGAGAATCCCCTTTCCCTTAAATCAACTCATCTTTAATAATTAAAACTGACCAAAACACATTGCAAAACATTTCTGTTTCAGCAGCAATTTTGACTCCATTTGGCATTGATCTGAGTACACAACAATCTTATTTTCATTTGATTATCAATTTTGTCAATGTTAATCTTTATACACTCATGTTATATGTTGTTGAATGTTTAATCTATTTTGCATCAGTCTTGCGACATAATTATTTACCAAAAACTCCTAAAAACAACTAATTTCGTAATTAACAACTAAAATATAAAGATCCTTAGTTGAACTCTTTCTTAGGGACCACCCCCCTTGGCTTCGTTAGGAGTTTGACCTAAACGGAGGAGTCAAGATCAAGTGATAGTACTTGACTCGAGACTTTCCCCCAAGGACACACCTAGCAGCTTGAAGATTTCTGTTGCGCTTAACCCCCAGGTGTGTGAAAGGCGGCAACACATTGATTAGAGATGATGACCATACTCTAGCTACTCATACCAAAAGAAAAAAAGGAAAGCATCATTTCAAAAAGCAAACTCACAAGGGGTCTTATCCTCCTAAGCAGTTTCAAAAGAATAAAAAGAGAGAATACAAGCAGAAATATTTCTCCACTTATCAATGTTACCATTGTGGTGGTCCACTGTTTGTTCAAATACCAAAAGAGAAAAGAACCAAGTTGGATCCTTCCGGAAAGAAAAGGAATATTTGTTGGGTATTGTGAGGCTCCAGGGTCGTCAGAATCTATATACTAGGTTACCATCATATGGAAATTAGCAGGGATGTAACCTTTGATGAAGATGCAACTTTCAAGAACTCAAGAAAGTGCTAACCTGAAGAAACATATGAAGAAACAGTAGCTCCCAGAGCTGCAGAACCAATGAAAGAAGCTGCAACTTCTAATGATGATGAGATTTCAGAAGAACATGATATGTTGGAAGCCCAAAGAACCTCCCCACATGAATATCTCCCACAAGAGACAGCCAACTTGGGCCCGTGAGATTATTCAAGAAGCAGAAAGGTATGGTGCTCCAAAAGGGCAGAGCAAGAGGCCAAAGCCATTTCCTAGTTATGTGGCTTTGATGTGTGATCTTGTAGACAAAGAAACTACTTGTTTTGAAAGTAGTTGTTCAAAATAAAGAATGGGTAGAAGCTATGACGAAAGAATACCAATCCATAATGAAGAATGATGTATGGGAAATAGTTCCCAAGCCAGAAGGAAAAAGTGTGGTATCTTCCAAATGGATCTACAAGATAAAACATAAAACCGATGGAAGTATTGAGAAGTACAAAGCCAAATTTGTGGCTCATGGATTCTCTCAAAAGGAAGGAATCGATTATGAACAGACATTTGCTCCTATAGCAAGGTACACTTCTATCAGAACCATCATGGCACTAGCAGCCAAGACAGAATGGAAGTTACCCCAGATGGATGTGAAAACACCCTTCCTAAATGGTGTCATTGAAGAAGAAGTGTACACAAAACAACCACATGGTTTTGAAGTCGAAGACAGAAGAACACATGTCTGTAAATTGAAGAAGGCTTTGTACGGACTGAAGCAAGCTCCAAGAGCTTGGTAGGGAAGAATCGATAGTTTTCTGACGAGCTTGGGCTTTACCAAAAGTAAGGTTGATCCTAACCTTTACTTCAAGGTTAGAACACACATCACACAAGCAAGTTTGCTCAAGAGAGTGAAAGACGAGTGCGTTGGTGAAAGAGAAGAAGTTACAGAAGACATCTTATCTTTGGGTATTCTTTCTTGGTTTGACATTGTATTAAGTGACGGAACTATTCTGAAGAAGTTGCAGGGTTTTCTTTTTTATGGTTTCCCCGAGGCAAATCTTTGTGTTCTTGTATATTGTTGTGCATGTCTATCTTTCAGTTTATAGATCTAACGTAATTGAATTAAAGTACAAACTCTAACACGGTATTAGAGCTGCGGAAACTAGGGCTTCCAAGTTCTAGGAATTTTCTCCACAAAATTTCCAGAAAACAGGGCTACGCTAGCTCGGCTCAAGGAGGCGCATCTTTTGGTGGAGAAAGATTCCAAATTAGATAAGTTTCAATTTTTTACTCCAGGACACTGCGGACACTACAGGAGGGAACTAGGGCATCAATTTTTTGGAGTTTCCCTCCACAAAATTTGGAAAAGGACTTCACTAAACAAGTTGCCTCAAGGAGGCGCATCTTTCTATCTAGACAGGATTACAAGATTCCAAGTTTGGAAAATTAGGGTTTCTCTATGGAACCCTAGGTCGGCTAGATCCAGAATCAGCTTGAGCATCTCAAATTGGTAATATCTATTTCCTTGTTATTTCCATTTGAGGTTCTCATATCAAGATAATGAATCACACCAAAGTTGAGGATAAGCTTGAAGGAGCAAATAACTTCTGAGCATGGAAGTATAGAATCTCACTTATCCTAGAATAGAATGACTTGGACAAATACGTCAATGAGGAGGTTCCAGAACCAGAGGGAGAAGAGAAAAAGGCAAACCACAAGAAGAACATGATACAAGCTAAAAGGATTATTGCAGACTCTATCAAGGATAACCTCATCCCTCGTGTATCATCATTGAATACTCCTAAGATGTTCGATGCTTTGACCAAGCTATTTGAAGGAAAGAACATCAACCAGAAGATGACCTTGAGGAATCAACTAAAGAATGTGAAGATCCACCATTCAAAAACCGTTCAGTCTTACTTCACAAGGGTTTCTCATATCAAGGAGCAACTAGAGGCCATTGAAGAAAATGTTGAAGGAGAGATCGTGAGGACAACCTTGAATGGACTTCCAAGGTCATGGGACTCATTCTTTCAATGGATATGCGCCAGAAAGAAACTAATCAAGTTCAGCAGACTATGGGAGAAATGCACTTAAGAAGAAGCTCGATTAATATCAAGAAAAGAGAAGATGGGAGCAAGTGATGATCAAGCTCTAACAGCTCGGGCAAAGAAGAATGAGGGCAAGAGGGAGGATCACTCTCACAAAAGACCCAAGAAATTCCAAAAGAATCATAGACCAAGAAGGAACTACACAAATTTTAGATGCTAAACATGTGATGAGAAAGGCCACTTCTCAAGAGATTGTCACAGAAACAAAGGATCCTCCAAGGCAAACAAAAAGAAGAAGTATCATGCACATGCTACAGAGGATGATGAACCTGCAAGCAATAGATCAAGAGAAGATTCTTCAAGTGATGAAGAATATGTTTTGATCTCAGATCTTACGAGCACCATTACCCATTGAAGCAATGATTGGCTGGTAAATAGGAGAGCTTCCAAGCATATGACAGGATACAAAGAATCCTTCATCAACTTATTATGTTGCCTTCATAGATGAGTATTCTCATAAAGCTTGGATTTACTTCTTGAAAGGCAAAGATTAATTTTTCAGCAAGTTTAAAGAATTCAAAGCATTGGTAGAGAATCAAACCGAAAAGAAGATCAATACGTTACGATCAAACAATGGCGACAAATTCAAATGAGTTCAAAGACCTATGCAGAGAATATGGGATTAAGAGGGAGATGAGTACTCCCTACAATCCTCAAGAAAATGGCATTGCAGAAAGGAAGAACAAAACAATAATGGAAGCAACAAAGGCGATGCTTCATGACCAAGACCTTCCTATGCACCTATGGGCAGAAGCAGCAAGAACCGTGTATGTACAAAACAAAACACCTCACCATGTTTTGAATAACAAGACTCCAGAAGAAGTATTCTCAGAAAGAAACCGGAAGTCAACGATCTCCAAATATTCGGTTGCCCTCTGTACATACATGTCCCCAAAGAAAAGAGGACAAAGCTAGACCCTTCAGGAAAGGACATATTCGTGGGATACAGTGAAGAATCAAAAGTATACTGGATTTACTTCCCTAGTTTCAAGAAGATCGAGACCAGTCGAGACGTTACTTTTGATGAAATCTCACCTTACAACAAGTTAAAACAATTCCACATTGAAGATGTTGAAGAACCTAAAGTCCTCAGAACCAAAGGTACGATTATGGAAGGAATGACTCAAGAAAACCATGAAGATCATGACATGGTAGAACCTCAAAAACTTGTAGATCCACCTCATGAGAAGAATTCCTACAAGAGAAGACCAGCATGGGCACGTGAAGCTATTCAAGAAGCTAAGAGGTGTGGCACTCCAGATGGGACACTTAGAGAAAGTAAAAGACCAAGACAATACTCCAGCTACGAAGCCCTATTATGTGACATCATTAATAATGAACCTTCCAACTATGAAAAAGTTGCTGAGAAGAAGGCATGGAAGGAAGCCATGATCGAAGAGTATCAGTCGATTATGAAGAATGATATATGGGAGATAGTTCCAAGACCAAAAGGGAAGTTTGTAGTGTCTTCCAAATGGATCTACATGATCAAGCATCCTGTAGACGGTAGCATCGAAAAATACAAGGCAAGGTTTGTGGCACGTGGCTTGTCCCAGAAAGAAGGCATCGATTATGAGGAGACATTTACACCAGTAGAAAGATACACTTCCAATAGATTAGTACTAGCCTTGGCTGTAGTAATGAAATGGAAGATACACCAGATGGACGTCGAGACAGCTTTCCTAAATGGTGTAGTTGAAGAGGAAGTGTATGTGGAGCAACCACTAGGATTCAAGACACATGACAGACACACTCATGTGTTTAAGTTAAAGAAGGCCTTGTATCGTTTGAAGCAAGCACCCAGAATGTGGTACGACATGATGGATAGCTTTCTGATGAGCTTCGGCTTTACCAAGAGTAAAGCAGACTCCAACCTCTACTTCAAGGTTGAAGGTGGAAAATCAGTTATACTCATACTATATGTAGATGACGTATTTCAGACAGGAGAGAATGAGCTCATTGCAGATACAAAGGGAAGGCTTGCCGCAAAGTTCGAGATAAAGGACCTGGGGATGATGCACTACTTCTTAGGACTGTAAGTGTGGCAGAATTCAGATGGGATGTTTCTTGGACAAGGAAAGTATACAGTAGAGATTCTGAAGAGATTCAGAATGATGGACTACAAGGGACAAGGCCTTGCTAGAATGCTTACCCAGAAAAATGAAGAAGCCATTGAAATGATTGCTGAAAATAATATCCCTCAGCCAGCCATGACTCCTGTGCTTCAAGAGCTTGATAATCATTGGTATTCCGACATCATTTTCTTCTTGCTCCACCTCACTTGCCCTGATCACTTCAAAGGTCACAAGCGAAGGGCTTTAAGACTCAAGACTGCTAGATATTGCCTTACCCAAGAGGGTCTGGGTTGGAGGAACCCAGATGGCATTATACTCAGATGCATCAATGAACAAGATTCCAAGAAAATCTTGACTGAATTTCACTCAGGATTTTGTGGAGGCCATTATGCAGCGAATACAACTACCCACAAAATCTTGAGAGCTGGATACTATTGGCCCACTATCTTTGCAGAGATGTTCATAAAGATGTCAAGTGTTGCCAAGAGTGTCAGCTTTTTACGGGAAAGCAAAAGTTGGCTGCTCTTCCTCTTACTCAGGTTGTGGTCCTTGCCCCTTTTCAACAGTGGGGGCTTGATTTTATTGGCAAATTTAAGGATAACTCTAGCAATGGTTTTTGTTGGATTCTCACAGCAACCGATTATTTCACTAAGTGGGTAGAGGCCATACCTACTAAGAATGCCACTGAAAAGGTTGTTATTAATTTCATTGAGGAAAGAATCATCACCAGATTCGGAACTCCCCTTAAAACAACAACCGATAATGCCAAAGTTTTTAGTTCAGGAGAAGTAAATGACTTATGTTTTAAATATGGCATTATCCTATCCCATTCATCAAATTACTATCCACAGGGCAATGGACTTGTTGAGTCCACTAATAAAAATTTGATGACTATCCTTAAGAAGACTGTGGGGGATAATAAAAGAGCATGGGATAGAAAGATTAAGTATGCAGTGTGGGCGGATAGGATTACCAAGAAGAATTCAACTGGAAAGTCACCTTTAGAATTGGTGTATGGACTCATAGCCACCCTTCCAGTCAGCATGCAAATTCCGATCTTCAGAATGTTAAGTGAATATGGCACAGAACAATTAGAAATGGAGCAGAGGATCAATCAGATCATAGAGTTGGATGAATCTAGAAGAGCTACCCTTGATCAGTCACTCAGCCATCAAGAAACCATGAAGTACACCTTTGACAAGTCAGCCTGGGAAGTTCGACAACCTTTGGAAAGGCCCATTTATCATCCATGATACCGCCGGCACCAATTCCTTTTTGCTTAACACCATGGATGGAAATGCTTTAAACTTGCCCGTGAATGGTCAACATTTGAAGCCCTTTTATCGAAACAACCTCCAAGATGACCAAGGGGTCATCCCAAGGCTTTTCTAAACCCATCCTTGTTGTATTTTTATGTATTTTTATTTTTTCCGTACCATAATATGTTTATGTACTTTGTTTTTGTACCATATTTTATGTATCATATCCATGTAGAATGTTGCATCTTAACTCATGTATATTAGCATTTGTATCAAATTCCATTATATGCTGAAAAGAAAAGAAAAGAAAAAATGTTTTATGTACTTTGATTTGAAAAAGCAAAAAAAAAATTTGGAGACTTCATCATGGCTTATTTTATATATCATACACATGGAACTAAGACACTTCTATTTACGTATAGGTACCAGAGATTCCTGGATTCTCAGGCACTCTCTTTGATCAATAAATCAAGCGAGTACCTGTCCCACAGTTGTAGCTAGATGTTACCAACTTTTTTGTACCATAGTTGGGTTACCTAAGGAGCCGCTATTTGACAAACATGATAAATGTTTGTTTCCAGTGTATCAGATGAGCCGCCTTTGTGCCTAGCCAGTTTTGGCTAGTTAGTTTTTGTTTTGAATAATTTTGACCATGACCCCGCGGGGTTTGTAATAAAATGTGCTAGTAGGGTGTTTTGAGTGGTTCGGTCTCCTAAGACGTAGAATTTCAACTAAGGTATTCCAGGGAGTTTTTTGCCCTTGACAATTATGCTTTGCCTATAGCCGAGTATAATCGACGAGGTTTCTCTCGCTTCCTCCAAAGCTGGAATGCCCGATTTTGAATTCTAGGCCTTGGGGGGTTATTAGAGCCCAACTGAGTATGTATAAACCTACAAGGCATTATTAGAATAGACTATGGTCATGTCCTAAGTCGATAGGACCCTCAGAAAAAATTCTAAAAAAATCTTACCGGACGCGTTGGATTTTTAATTTTTTAATTTTTCCTAAGTTTTTAATTAATTTTTTTTGTAGTTTAAATGGAAAATTTTCAATTTGTAATATGTCAGTCATCCGGAACCCGAATTCAGTGATTGAAGGCTCTAACCTTAAGCCAAAAATCATTCATAATCAGCTGGCGAGCTATCTCCAAGTTTCAGAAGTTCATTCAGCCTCATAATTAATAATTTCTCAAAAAAGTCATTTACGAAGAAATTATTAATTAAAATATTAAAAATGAATATTTTTGAGAAAATAAAAAACTCTCCAAAATAAACCAGATTGAATAAAATAAAAGGCTAAATGACAGGGCACAGAGCATTTATGATGATTCCAATCAATATCGGTCAGTTTCAAATCAAGTATCGGAGTGTAGCAGTTGAACTATCAGTCAGAAATTTGCCCTCTTTGGTCAAATTCGTTTTCGGTTGAAGTGTGGGTTATCTATTGGTTGGGTGATCATTACGAGGGAGGATGAGCCACCTCACCCCCCCTCATTACTCCAGCACTCAGTTACAACTCAGTTGCAACTCAGTTCAACTCCAAATCATCATGCCGAGCTCATTCAATTACTCTGGTGTTACTCTTAGTGCGGATTTAGGGTTTTGAGCCCTATTTTCTTTTCTTTTTGTATAAATAGAGGCTCCTTTAGCTCTATTGTGATCGGATTTTTGGCATAGAAGCTCTGGAGAATTTGTACTGTAACATTTTGCTTAAGATTGAATAAAGTTGATGACTTTGGAGGTCAAAGTGGAAGTTTTATGTTGGTCATGATTCACCATGTGAGGTGATACCTTTCTTTACTCCTTTCTTATGGATTTTTAAGCATTTGGTTGTGTAAATTTTGAAGGCTAACAATCTAGCACTATTTTATATAACCTATGCTTTTCTCTTGAAGATTGTATGGTTTCAAGTATCATCCAATATACAGGGGCTATTTTATGGTTAACATTCATTCTGCAGGTTCCACAAGGAGTCATTTGCTTTTAGGTAAATCGAGAAGCATACGCTTCTTTGCCTAATCCATCAAGTAAAAGAAATCTTTCCGATTACTTTTTCAGTTTAATCTAAGTTTCTCCTTTCTCCAATATTTCCATGTATCTCATGTTTGTTGACCTCAGAAAGCGGCTTGGGATTTGATCCCAAGTGCCACATAATTTTGTGGCTACTTCTATTTCCCCACTAGCATCCTTGCATACATCCAGCTAGTCTGAATGGTTTCGGGACTAGTGCTTCTAGTGGTCACCTTGCTCAGAGGTGGATACACCTTTTTGTTGATTATTGAGTGATTTTTCCCCCTTCTTCTAGGTTGGATTTGGCCTCCTTCCACTTTGTTGTGTGTTTTTCTTCTTGGTTTTCTTCGCTGCCCTCTTTTTGAATTTTTTATGACAGCCACTTTTCTCTTCTTTCGCTACCCCGTTTTCACCATTTTTTGCAACTCATTGATTGTCTAGTTCGCTGCCCTATTCTTCCCATCTTTTGCTTTCAATTTCCTGTTTTTATTCCTCCCTTTTTCCCCTCTTTTCTCCTCTATTTCAGCCTTCTTTTGCCCCCTTTTTTGCTCTTTTCTATCTTCTTCTTTTGCCCCTTTTTGCAAGTTTGAAGAAAGGGTTTTAAATAAAAAGTAAATCACTCTCATTTTTACATAAAATCCAATAAAAAAGTTTCATGCTTTATTTCAAAAGTCCTTTCAAAGGTCGAATTCCTAAAGGCAAGTTGTAAATTTCAATAAAGTTTATCTTTTGTTTGAGTGGAGTTTTTAAGCCCCCACTCTCTACCTCCCCCATTTGGGGAGGTTTGTGGTGTTCTTATCTTCTTATGTGCTTAGATTAGATGTACTTTTGCTTAGAATAATTGCACTATTTCTCTTAGAATACTAATTGTTAGATTAGCGCATTTTGCTTCATTAACTAAGTTGATTACTTCATCTTTTAAAGTTTTTTTTATCTTTCAAATAAATAAATCAACTATTTAAAGTAGAAATCTCTTGAATCTCACTTTGTGGATTAAAAGTGCTCTCTATCGAAGAGCTGTCTTTTATTTCGGTTTTTACTTACCCCCATGCTCTCCTGATTAAGGCCTAAAAAACCTGAAAGATATTCTTGGGTAGATTAGTCTTTTTATTGTTTTATAAGTTAATCAATTAATCACTAAAGTCTCTTGAACTTGTCATAATCCAAGTCAAGAGCACTCTCTATCGGAGAGCATTCCCACTGCATACCCTTGCATCAAGCATATAGCTTAGCTAAGTCTCTTGAACTTTTGTCATAAGACAAAGTCGAGAGCGCTCTCTGTCGAAGGGTTTTAATCAATTTACTTATTAAATTTTGCAACTCACATTTCCCCGCTAATTAATTTATCTCGTTGTTTCCTTGTCGGAGTATGCTCTGACAGACCTAAAAATCGGAGTACCCAGAAACGGCATTGGATTGTTAATCTTACAAGACTCATCTTAATAAAATTTTACCCCATAACCAACGCACCGGCATTGTAGAAAATTTCCTAAGTCATTCCTAGTAAAGGCGACGGAACTCCCCGCTGTCTAGAGTCTCAGCTAGCTGGTCAATCTTCACAATACCAGCCTCAGATATTGGGCGGCCCGTCATGTCTCCAACGGATTAACTTGGAAGATTTTTCCGGCTGATCTTTTGATACCTTTCGTTGAAGCCCTAAACAAGACCATTTAAAAACACTTAAAATATACCAAGAGCACTCGCATAACATCCATTAAGCTTTATTACAGGACTTGATTTTATCTCTTTAATCATCGCAGAGCTTCAACTCCATAAGGCACTAGTCTATTAATTTATGCGTGATCATTACATCTGGATCATTTGTCTTTAGCTTATAAAAATCTTTGTCTGTGAATGCATCTTTATCTCACAAGTCTTGATATACTGTTCATCTTTTAATCCAGTACAGCAACGTGGATTGTTTTTGTCTTGTGTTCAAAATTCATAATTATAATCATCTTTCATCATAAATAACTCCTAAACAACATCCATCCACATCATAACATCAAAAAAAACTTAACTTAAGCATTGAGCCATAGAAAACTCTTTGTTAGGGACTACCCCCTTGGCTTTGTTAGGAGTTAGCTTAAACAGAGGAGCTAGGAGTAGGTGACAATACCTGGCTCTGTGCTTGCCCCTAAGGTCACACCTCTCCCACTTTCCTAAGTGAGGAGACGGCTTTCGAAAGATTTCTGTTGCTGGTGTGCAATCAACGGACAACAATACGGATTGCTGAAAACCCCAAAAAACGGCACCTCAAAAAACGTGGTGTATGACCCCACACGTGCGAGTTGTACGGTCCGACTTTTCTCGATTTCCGTGCACTGTATGGCTGCCTCTTTCTCGAAATTCTAGCCTATACGGTCTGAAATAAACAACAATAAATGTTGTACAAAAATTCTAGAAAAACGTGCCCATATTTCCTCAAAAATCGTGTTGTTGGGTTCTGTACAACCTCCTGCTGTACGGAAACACTCCTGCAATTAATGCCTGCAAATTATCTTTGTCTTGGGAAACATGCCTTGCAAAAGCTTCCTCGATTTCTGTGCAAGGGTTTGTCTTTTTCTCTCCCAAATCAAAATTTTTCTCTCTTGCTCTCTTCACACCAAAAATCTCTCTTGGAAATGATCACAATGAATGAAAGAATGCCTTGCCCTAGCCTTTTTTGTTCATGGCAACTTCCTCTTACAATCTAATGGGAAGTCCTAGATGCCTCTAGGTCTGCATTCAATAAGAAACAGGACTGGCCCTACAGAGATCCACATTCAGTATGAAACAGGATTGACCCTGCGAAGACATCCAGTATGAAACAGGACTGGCTCTGTGAATTACTAGATAGCTCTAGCCCTGTATTCAGTATGAAACAGGACTGACCCTACGAAGATCCACATTCAGTATGAAACAGGACTAATACTACAAACACATCCAGTGTGAAACAGGACTAACCCTACAAGACTAACCCTACAAACACTTCCAGTGTGAAACAGGACTAGCTCTGTGACGTCCTAGATGGCTCTAGGCCTGCATTTAGTATGAAACAAGATTGACCCTACAAAGATACGCATTCAGTATGAAAAAGCACTGACCCTACGAAGGCATTCAGTATGAAACAACATTGACCCTGCGAAGGTATTCAATATGAAGCAGGACTGACACTGCAGAGATATGCATCCAGTATAAAACAGGACTTGCACTACAAGGTACATCCAGTAAAAAAAAGGATTGGCACTGTACACGGTACATCCAGCATGAAAAAGGGTTGGCACTGTACGGATATGTTGATGAAGCCCTAGATGGGATCTAGGCCTACATCCAACATGAAACAAGGTTAGCTCTGTAGAACTTTTGAGGACAGATAGATTCGAGAGATGTCATTAGTCAATGATCGACAAGATGAGAATTGATGCAGTCGTGATGATGATGATCCAATGATGAGGATCAAGCGATGATGATCTAGCGACGATGATCCAATGATGATGACGATGTCCAGAGACTACGTCCATTTGTGATGTTGACCGGGTAGCAAGAATACCTTCCTAGTTAAGAGGGAGTGTTGTTGAAAATGCAACTTTGAAAGATATTCTTTACTATATTATTATTGTATTTTATTGTACCTCCGTCAGAGACGTTTTTCCTCCGTCCGTGGATGTTATTATTGTATTTGGTCATGCTAGAATATCAAGGTAAAACCTCTATTGTAAGTCGAGGCAATAGTTCCCAGAAGAAATATTGTAAAATGTATTTCGAGTCTCCCAAGAGGAAAGTCGGTCCCGTTAGGTTAGGAAGTTGGCCCAGTTAGGATTTTAATCAGTCACTTGTAAAGTACAAATAGGGAGGCGCCTTCCTCCATTTGGACACACATCACACAAGCAAGTTCCCTCAAGAGAGAGAAAGATAAGTGTCTTGGTGAAGGAGAAGAAAAAGTTGCAAAAGACATCTTATCTTTGGGTATTCTATCTTGGTTTGACATTGTACTAAGTGACAAAACTATTCTAAAGAAGTTGCGGGGTTTTCTCCTTTATGGTTTCCGTGAGGAAAAACTTTGTGTTCTTGTATATTGTTGTGCTTGTCTATCTTTCAGTTTAAAGATCTAACATAATTGAATTAAAGTACAAACCCTAACATGGTATCAAAACCACCCTGAAAGAAGGCACTGTGTAGCCGCGGCAACTAGGGCTTCCAAGTTCTAGCAACTTGGGCGACCAATTATAACTTATTTCTGCTGTGTAAAATGTTGAATTTTTTGCATTAGCATGCATACTTTTAAAATTCGCAAACTAACATAAACAAATGACAAGTGCAGTAAACAACATCAATCACATCAAAACATTGAACACAAGATTTTTCACTAGGGAAGCCTTTAAAGGACTAAAACGCAAAAGCATTAGTGATTAATCTCGTAAATGAGATGATTGAATTTTTCCAAAAAAATCCACAAACCCTAACTGGTTTGTTCCACAATTACAGAAGATCAATTTTTCCAAAAATGCCAAAAATGGCTTTTTACCAATTTAGGGCTTTCTACCCTAACTTTCTCTCTCCTGCCCAAAGTTAGCAGGTTGCCCGAAAAAAAGTTTTTCTTGCATGGATTTATCTGGCCATACCATTGCCCTGTTTGTACTGTTGCTGCCTGGCTGCCTTTTGTTAGACACAATGGCTCACCGAGAGGGGGGGGGTGAATTGGTGAGCTTGAACTTACTTCAATTTTAACTTCTTCAAACTCTAAAACTTAAGTCATCATTTCACATTCAATTCAGCATCATATTCATCAATAGACTATGCTTCAATAATCACTTCATTCATCAAATAAAACACATAATCATCAACTCATTGCACAAGAGACACGAATATAATATTTGTAATCTTCTTGCATTTCAAACGGTTACGGCCGTGATGGCAATTCAGCACCTACTGAAACAAAGAGCGCCAACTCCTTATCTAGGATCCTGCCTAGTTTTTCTTAGATCCTACTAAGAAGGCATGTACAAGACCCAGTTTGTATTACAAGTACATATTTGTCACATTACAATTCATACATCATCACAATCACATCATCCTCATTCTGTCTATCAGCATCATGACTCCATGCATCATGTCAATTACGTGTCATCATTGTCATGTCAATATTCAACTCTGCCAATTATCAAGGTCTGAACATTAAGGTCTCCTCTACATATCAGCATGTCATGTCCTGTAAATTATCATGGTATCAGTCTGTCCACATAGACCTCAACTAAACAACCTATCACTGCTCTGTCCTTATGTCACTAGTCAAGAGATCTTCTCAAGAATATTACAACAATGCCATTAATTATATCAAGCTGCTCCTCATCAGGTCAACAACAGTCTTGTTTATTTGGCTTCAAGAGATAACCCCAGGTTAAACAAAAATTCATACCTCAACCTCTGATGGGAGAATGAGCCATGTCCCAAAGTTGGGTATGTTGATGCCTTAGGATACTTTGTGACTTATGCTACTGCAATATCCTAACTTCGGATGGTATCTCAAAAGTATATATCTTGTGTTGTTGTTCCCACGAAATCTACCACTGAATCATCAAGTTTGACCATCCACTCTTCAACATATTCCAAAACATGAATTGCCCATAGGGCTGGTCCTTCCCGATATCTACCTCAATCACAAAATTCCTTAGTTGGCTCCTCCCCCCCCCTTTGTTTTGTTGTTGCCAGCATATCCACGAAAATCTCAGCTGTTGATGTGAAGGTGTCCTGTTGTCCACGAAACTGTCATCTTCCTTTACTGACTTCGAGACTGTGTAAGTTAGTGTTAGGATTGTCCAAGTATGGACTGATTGTGTGTTGATGAGAGCCCCAAGACAAGCAATGTTATCAAAACCGAACCGATGGTCGAACCAACCAACCCCGGGAACCGAAACCGAACCAGAACCAGATAAAAACTGGGAAACAAACCGGTTGTGCAAAAATACATAAAACATTCATATTTTCAAAAAATACATATATATCCATGTGCATCCATGTGAATTCAAACCAATATACACAAATATGCAAAGTTTCTCATGTATATAACAAGTAATAGTGTATAAAACCAAAATAGCATCGACTGCAAATACATATCTAAAGATAAGAAAATCAACAAAGAGGTTATAAATGGCCTCTAAAGTCAAAATATAAGCATGTGACTGCAGTCTAGACTCTAGAATCTACAATCTAATGATTCTAATCATATATCAGAATTATTTGAGTCCTCAAGCTCAAATTCAGAGTCATCATCTACATCCTCAACATGAGCATGGCTTGACTCCCTTAGGGCTGATGGCACTTGTCTAACTGCAACATCAATGGTCACATCCTCTTGTTGTGGAAGAGGGCCCAAGTCCATCCACAACTAAATGTGATTGATATGGAGGGTGGGAGCCTCCTTTTATAACATTAGAAGTGTCGTGGGTCAATTAAATAGCTCACACGTCGACCCTATTTTTTATTTTATTGAAATAATTTGAAATTAGTTGTTTTGGGGGTCCTTGGCATTTTTGTACAAAACCGGCGAGTTTTGTACTGAACAGACCGGTTTGGAGAAAATCGGGCGGTTTTGTACGGAACCAATCGGTTCAACCTTAAAATCGACCAATTTAATATGGAACCGGCCAAAAACGATTTTAGTGCGTGATTTGACTTAGTGAAGCTTCTATACCAATCCAACCGACGGGTTTTTCAAAACTGGTTGGGTTCTGATAACATTGAAGACAAGTCCAAAAGCAGACTAACATCTCTTTGCAAAGAACAAAAGACTTTGCCACAAGATGTGACCCTCGGCTGCTTCAATCCATACAAATTTTCCTAAGCCTTTGAGCTCAATCACGTAGTTTTTCCTCAGTCGTTGAGCTCAATCACGTAGTTTTTCCTCAGTCTAATACCAGTCCATCTTTACCATCATTTTGCGGCTGCCTCAACTATATGCACGAAAATCCAGAGCTACAAAAACAAGAAAAAAAACTTCTCATAACTCAAACCTGCGACTGTCCTCAGACTGCTCCTTTTTCCACCCGAAATTCCGAGCCGATCCACCCGTCCGAATTCTCCACCACATTTTGAAAACGTCAGTCTGTTATTTCTACTAGTTTCTCAAAAAAAAATATGGAGTCAACCTATCATTTGTATTTTTTAAATTCTTTTTAAAACTTGTGGAGCCGACTTTTTATTTGAGTTTATTTTATTTTTCCATATGTAACTGAGCCGACCTGTTATATTTCTTATATATATTTTATTTTTATTTTTTATTTGACAAAATGAGGGCTCTTACATGTCATCAAGGTTCCATACATCATTGTAAAGGTCTTTATCATCATGTCAACACATAAGCCATATCATCCCATATTATCTTCAACAAATGACCACAGCATGGGTCATTTGGCTCATTAGGTGTTCCAATGTGTTCTAATGGCTCCAATGCCCACATCCAGTGTCCTTTCCATGTCCTCATGTTTGCCTAGTCACCTTGCCATGTCATCATGCTTAACCTTTGTCATTAATGACGTGTCATCAATGACAACCATAGTCATCAATCTCCCCCTTTGTCATTGATGGCAACCAATCTTTCTCTCCCCCTTTGACATTAATGACAAAGGGCCACTTAACCAATATTTGATCTTTTGTTACTCGCCTTGAGCCTAAGCTTGGACTGTTTGAATGCACTCTGCTTGGACTCAAACATTATAGTTCATGAGTAACGTAAGGCTACTTCATACTTACTCTTCCTGTCATTGTTCCTCGCTATCTTCAATATGTTGTCGATTGTTCCTCCCCTTCAAGCTGCGGGCATTTGAACTGGATCTATGTGCATTTTAACTCCATAATTTACTGCATGCATCTTGTTCAAGCTGTCCCAAAGTCTTGTGGGCTTTCCATATCTACCCTGTTAAGTCCTTTGACACTACTTCAAACAATGAGAGCATTGCTAAGAATCAGAACATGTGCTTATCCAGTAAATTTTTAAATGATAAGCATACATCAAGGACAATCCTCCAACCATCACCATGTTGCCTCACTACATTTGCTTCAACTATGAAATCACTGCATATTATCCTTGCTCCCCCTATCAACATCCCAATCTGCTTCCTTTGTTGAAGATCATCAAGTATCCTTTAACAAACTTTACTATATCAACACCTTCCTTCTGCTGTACCACGGTCTTCAACATTCTCAAGCAGATTTATTCTTCTCCTGCCTTGCTGAGCTGCAACATCACTTAAAATTGTGCATATACATCTGCCATACCTCATTACTTCTCATATTCAAGGGAAAGTTTCCAGTGTCTCTTAAATCTGCGCTTGCAAAGTTGTGATAGTTCCAATAATGGCATGTCCTTTTTTTTATTTGTTAATATGCATACATGCTCATGGATTTGTATTGTTCATGCTAATAAGGCAATAATGTCCAGTTATCAAGGAATCTTCTATGTTAATGTTGTTCATGGAGCAACTGCCCAACTTACTTCTGCTCACAAGCCAACAATCCATGGTGAACTGTTCCCCAAACACAATTCTATACTCAATCAATCTTTGACTTTTAGAAGTCATTAGTCTTCTCTCAATCACAATTCACTCAACTTCTTGTCTCAATCAAACACCAATAAGTCTGAGTCAAACTGATCAGCATTCAGTCCTTTGGAGGGATGCATGCAATTTGGATCTTCTAAGGTATACCCAAAATGTTGTCACAACTATGGAGAGTGCCCAAACTTCATGTGCATATCAAATTGCCATAGTATGTGAAAATTTTTAAACCCCAACCCGGTTTCGAGTTCAGATCACTGCATATGGTTTAATGCCCAACCCCAATATGCATGTACATTTAAAAATTAAAAATTTTCACTGAAAACTTAGAAACACTTGAGATTCTTTAAACTTTATAAACTCAGAAAATTTCTAACAGCGAAATTTTCAAATGCAGAAAATTAAATCAACCACTCATGAAATTTTTATAGACTCAGATTTTTGACCAAAAATGGTCCAAGAAAAACCCCTAAGGGAAAACCTGTTCTTGAGAGAGATATTTTTATTCTTTCAGGCAAACTTTAAATAAAAATACAGCAGTACTTATCTTCACCAAATGCCTTGGTAAACGTGCCAATCAATCCCTGAATGGCCTGCTGAAATTTCAGAATTTATTCTTCTCGAACCACGTGCCAAAAAAACAGCCCAGCAAAAATTTCTACACACATTCTGCCTCGAAAAACGTGTCGTACGGCCAGTTCCGTACGGATTCTGTACGGCTGTACGGACAGAAGAAAAAAAACATTAAAAAAAATAATAATAAAAAAATAAATCGAAATTTTTTTTCCAGAAATCACCTCGAAAAACATGCTGAAAAAATCCGCCATCAAAACTGCAAATTCTGCCCTGGAAAACATCCTGTTTGCCTTGCTGAAATTGCTGAAATAAAAGAATGATTCTTCCTTAGTTTTTGTGCCTCTGAAACCTGCAGAATTCTCCTTCTCTCTCCTTCTCTTTCTCTGGAAATGAAATCACTTCAAACCCTTGCTCTCTTCTTCTTCTTGCTCTCTCCTTTCTCAAAAATCTCTCTTGTGAAAGTGAACAAAAGATATGGTTTGCCTCTCCCCAAGCCTTTTTGTTCATGGTAACTTCCTCTTTCAATCCAACGGTCTAGATTAGATTAGATTGAGGGTTCACAATAAATGCTCATTAAATAAATAATAAATGACATTTAGTGCACCTCATGTCATTTAATAAAGTGAAGACCCTTCTAATTAATCACTCACTTGACTTTATCATTAAATATGAACTTAGGATAAACCATGACTTAACTTTTAATAAAGTGACTTTAAAAATATAAAGTACTTCTCACTTTATTAATTTAAATGACTAGGGGTCACCTTTTAAAGTGTTCTTGTCCACCCCAAGGCAACACAAGGTGAACAACACTTCCTTGGTAACTTTTCAACACTCCCTCTTACCAAGGAAGCTGTTCTTCACCACTCCCAACTTGTCCCTGAAATGAATATGCTTCCCTCTTCCCAAAGACTTCGTGAGAATGTCAGCCACCTGCTCATCAGTAGAAATGTACTTTAACTCAACAGCTCCTCTCTGAACATAATCTCTGATGAAGTGATATCTGATCTCAATATGTTTAGACCTGTCATGAAACACTGGATTCTCAGAAAGCCTGATGCAACTCTGATTGTCACAGTGAATGACTGTAGGCCTCAACTCATGATCAAACAAGTCTACCATCAACTTGCGAAGCCACAATGCTTCACAACTAGCCTGACTAGCTGCCATATACTCAGCCTCAGCAGAACTCAAAGCAACGGACTTTTGCTTCCGACTAAACCACGACACAACTGTCGAGCCCAAACTGAAACAACAACCGGAAGTGCTCTTCCGATCCGAAACACTCCCTGCCCAATCTGAATCTGTGAAACCAACCAAGCCCACTCCATCTGACCTCCTGTAGTCCAGACCATAATCTACTGTTCCAGCGAGGTATCTCGAAACATGTTTTGCGGCTATCCAATGCACACTCTTGGGCTCCACATTGAACTGACTGAGAGTGTTCACCGCAAAACTCAAATCTGGCCTGGTGTTGACCAAATACATCAACGATCCAATCAGCTGACGATACAAGGTACGATCCACCAACTCTCCCTCAGAAGCATGAAGCTTCTTCCAGTTGGTGATCATGGGTGTGGACATGGGTCTGCAATCCTCCATCCGAAATCTCCTCAAAATATCTGCAGCATATTTTCCTTGCCCCAAGAAAACATGTCCATCCTCCTGCCAAATATCCATTCCCAAATAGTAATGCATCAGCCCAAGATCTGTCATTTCAAACTCTGAAGCAAGGTCTTTCTTGCATGCTACAATCAGGTGCTCCTCCCCTGTGATAAACAAGTCATCAACATATAGCAAAAGAATGAGCAGATCACCTCCAACCACAATGAAATATAGGTTGGGATCAGCCTCACTCTTCCGAAACCCAATCGAAAGCAAAGAAGAATCAATCCTCAAGTACCAAGCCCGAGGGGCTTGCTTCAGACCATACAAGGCTCTCCTGAGCCTGCAAACATGGGACTCTCTCTCATGTATCTCAAAGCCCAGCGGCTGCTCCAGATAAACCTCCTCCTGTAGAAGACCGTTGAGAAAAGCGGTCTTCACATCAATCTGATGAATCCTCCAACCCATCTGTGCCAAAATGGAGATCACTACTCTGATCGAAGAAAATCTAGCAACTGGTGCAAAGGTCTCATCATAATCAACTCCCTCTACCTGTGAGAACCCCCGTGCCACAAATCGAGCTTTATACTTCTCGATGCTGCCATCCGCAGCATACTTGATTTTATAGAGCCACTTGGAAGTCACAACTGACTTCCCCTCCGGTCTCGGAACAATCTCCCACACTCCATTCTTCATGATGGAATTGTACTCTTCCATCATGGCATCTCTCCAAACCTGATGTGGGGATGCCTCCTCATAAGTAGAAGGCTCAGACTCACGCAAGCTAGTCACCACTGCCATGTAACTGGAAAACCTCTCTGGTGCCTTGCTCTCTCTGACCTCCCTCTTGGGTGGCCCCACAGACTCCTCAACTTCCTTCACAAGCTCCTTAAGCCAACTTGGCTTTCTCTTCTTGGAAATAGCTTCATGTGGCAGACCCTCCTCCTGTACCTCCTCATCTGATACCTGTCCCCCTGAAGAAGTACCTGTGGCCTAAGATCCTGTACCTGGTGAACCTGAACCTGTACCATAAGAGCTTGAATCACGTGAAGGTGTCACCTGTGAACCTGTGATCCGTGAAATTGTCCCTGTACCAGAAGTCCCTATAGACTGATTACCTGAAACTGATGAACCTATAACCTGTGACTCAATCACCCCTGAAACCTGTGACGTTGTGCCCTGACTCACTGAACTCTGAGATGCTGTAACCTGTGAAGTAGTACTCTGCTGCTGCTCCTCCTATGACTCTAGAGACTTTCTAAAGGCCCGCTCCTCCTCAAATCTCACCTCCCTCCTCACAACAACTCTCCTCTGTGCAGGAAGGTATATGTGAAAGGCTTTAGAAGTCTCATCATAGCCAACAAAGATGCCTTTCTCCCCAGTAGCCTCCAACTTTGTCCTCTTCTCAGAAGGGACATGAGAATATGTAAGGCATCCAAAAATACGGAAGTGACCTATCTCAGGCTTCTTCCCGGTAAACATCTCCTCAGGAGTTTTGCACCCCAAGGCACGGTGCGGACTCCTGTTCTGTACATAAACAGCTGTGCTACAAGCCTCTGCCAATAGAAATAAAGGAAGACTCTGATCATGCAGCATGGCTCTAGCTGCTCCCACTATCGAACGGTTCTTCCTTTCCGCTACTCCATTCTGCTGTGGAGTGTAAGGAACTATCAACTATCTCTTTATCCCCTCCTGTCTGCAAAACTCATCAAACTCCTTGGAGGTATACTCACCCCCATTGTCTGATCTGAGTACTCGAATCCTTCTCCCTGTTTGGTTCTCCACAAGAGCTTTGAACTCTTGGAACCTCTTCAAGACTTCTTCTGACTTCTTGCTCCTCAAAAAGTAGATCCAGGTCTTCTTGGAGTAGTCATCAATGAAAATGACATAGTACTCATAACCAGTCAAAGAGACAGATGACATGGGACCACACAGATCTGAATGTATCAAGTCAAGTACTCCCTCTGATCTGCTGTCACTGCTAGGAAAAGCAGTCTTGGTGTACTTTCCCAAAGCACACCCTCTGCACACACCACTCTGCTTTGTGCTGAAATCCGACAAACCTGTAGTCATGTCTCTCAGCATCCTCAAAGCTGAATGATGAAGATGGGCCATCCTCCTGTGCCATAACTCACATATCTCACTGCTGCTCTCAGTATGTGCCAGTGCATGATGTGACTGGAAGAGAAGCTTGTACAGTTTCCCGCATCTAACTCCAATCGCATATGAAGTAGATGGTCCCTCTACTTTGGAAAAAGTATACACTTTTCCATCTAGGACATATATGCCAAAGCCTCTATCCTCAATAGCGGAAACTGAAACAAGATTCTTCTTCAGCCCAGGGACGTACAAGACATCCCTCAGTAACATGGGTTGCATGGACTCCTTGTCAAAACGGACCGTCCCAAGCCCAACTGCTCTCACCACTGTATCATCACCCAACACTATCTCCAACTCTAAGCCTATCTCTAAAATCTCAATGAACATATCTCGTGCACCTGTCATATGTCTCGAAGCTCCACTGTCAATATACCATGTGGAGGGAGTAGTGGAAGCACTTAGTGAATGCCCAACGATCAAGGAATGCTCTGTCTTGTCCTCAATGTCCCTGCTGATGATAGATGATGCTCTCTCTCTACAACCACCATCAAAGAGAGAAAACTCGCTGTCAAATCTAGCAGCGTACTCATCAATCTCTGCTGAAGCTGTTGTCTGTTATTTCTTCTTTTTCTTGTTTGGGCATTGTCCAGCATAATGTCCAAACTTTTGACAAGCAAAGCATTTAACTTTGCTCATGTCCTTCTTCTCAACATCCTGCTGCTTGGTTCCACCTTTGGAACCCTTCTTAAACTTCTTCTTCTTGTTCCCCTTTGCTGCCAAAGCCACATTTTCCTTCTCTTCCTTGCTGTGAGATGCCCTCCCATGTATATACCCTCTCTGGGTCTCCTCCTGAATGAAGTCGTCCCAAAGACGATCCCATGTAGGCATGTGCTCACGAGCAACCACTAACTCCACAAATACAGTCCATGGCTTTACCACGCCATTCAAAGCTGTACGAACCAACTCAGCATCAACCACCTTTTCCCCCACCGCTCCAAGCTCATCTCGAACCTGTGTAATCCTGGTAAGGTAAGGAACCATGTTCTCCCCCTTGCTCATCCGAATACCCTTCAGCTTCTCCCTTAACACCATTTTCCTGTTTTCGTTGGAACTCTGGTATAAGTTGTTTAAAGCTGTCCACATCAGATGAGCATGGCTTTTACCTGAGATGTGTGGAATCACATGATCTTTTATCGCATCAAGAAGGATTGTTTTTGCCTTTATGTCCTTCTTGTCAAATACAATCTTTGCAGCAGCATCTGTAGGAACTGTCACTGAATTTGTAGTAGTGTTGTCAACTATATTCCATAGTTCGTTTTCTTGAAGTATGAGTACAATTCTAGCCTTCCAAGGACTAAAATTTTGTGCTCCATCCAACCTATCTTCTACCCTCAAACCAGTGGCCATCATTGCAAATGAGTTCAAGAACCTATTTCTTCACAAACTCTGTTTTCCCTTATTTCTCCAAGTCTGAAATTTCTTTTCTGAGTGTAATTTCCAGCCCTTTAACTGTGCTATGATACCATGCAGAATTCTCCTTCTCTCTCCTTCTCTTTCTCTGGAAATGAAATCACTTCAAACCCTTGCTCTCTTCTTCTTCTTGCTCTCTCCTTTCTCAAAAATCTCTCTTGTGAAAGTGAACAAAAGATATGGTTTGCCTCTCCCCAAGCCTTTTTGTTCATGGTAACTTCCTCTTTCAATCCAATGGTCTAGATTAGATTAGATTGAGGGTTCACAATAAATGCTCATTAAATAAATAATAAATGACATTTAGTGCACCTCACGTCATTTAATAAAGTTAAGACCCTTCTAATTAATTACTCACTTGACTTTATCATTAAATATGAACTTAGGATAAACCATGACTTAACTTTTAATAAAGTGACTTTAAAAATATAAAGTACTTCTCACTTTATTAATTTAAATGACTAGGGGTCACCTTTTAAAATGTTCTTGTCCACCCCAAGGCAACACAAGGTGAACAACACTTCCTTGGTAACTTTTCAACAGTATGTTTATTGCAAGGGAGATTCCAATGTTGTCTTGCTGTGCATGCTTAAGCTTGTAGTAGGATCCAAACATAACCTTTAATTATGTCAGCCAAAGCTATACTGGATGACTTTGGAAGTCTTCACGATCTCAGAGATAGAATGCTTCTCTTACTTGTTTAATTTTCAGCATTAGCATAAGAACTTTAAAAATTTGCAGATAAACATAAATAGATCAGCAGTACAGTAAAAACACATTCATCACATCAGCACACGTGGACACAATATTTTTTTCACAGTGGAAACCTTCAAAGGATAGAAACCCCAAAAGCATTAATAGCTCATCTCGTAAATGAGATGGCTTAAGAAATTCTTCAAAAAGTTCCGCAAATCTAGATCTCGATTTTGACCACAATAACTGTATAATTCATCAGTAAAAATCAGAATGATAATTTTACCCACAATTTCCAGAATTACAGAAAAGTACCAATTTAGGGCTTTCTCAGAAAAACTAAGATTTTATCTCCTGCCCGAAAATATCAGACTACTAAAAACTGCCTGAAAATATCAGACTGCTGAAGACTACCTGAAAATATCAGACTGCTGAAAACCGCCCAAAAATATCAGACTGCTGAAAACTGCCTGAAAATATCAAACTGCTGAAATCTACCCGAAAATATCAGACTGCTATAAACTGCCCAAAAAATGGAATGTTGAAGATGGCTGTGCAAAAATGTTGAAGATGGACTTTGCTGATAAAACCCAAATGAGAAGGCTTGATCTTCTTTTATACCCTTTGTTCACCTGTAAGTGGACAAGTTTAGGAAAAATAAAAATAATAATATTTTTTTTCTTTTCCTAATTTCACTTTCACTTTTACCAAAAAGGTACTTTTATTTTTTTCCTTTGACTTTTATAAGAAGTCCTTATTTAATTTTGTTTTCCACCTGTGGTCCTTTTAGGTGGACAAGATTAGGAAAGATAAAAATAATAATATTTTTATTCTTTTCCTAATTTCACTTTCACTTTTACGAAAAAAGTACTTTTATTTTTCTCCTTTGACTTTTATAAGAAGTCCTTATTTAATTTTGTCTTCCACCTGTGGTACAAAAAGTCTTTATTTCTTTTGACTTTTGACTTTGGCCTTTTACCAAGTGCCCATGTGGTACTTTTTTTTATTTCAAAAGCACATCATCATAAACCAAGAGAGTTATTAATGCTTTTATTTCACACACTGTGTGACACCTAGATCTAGTACTAGGGTAACTTAACCAAGGGTAGCTAATCCTTGGAGAAGCACACCAAGCCCATAGATCAAGGATCAAAGTGCCACACATGCCCAGACCCAGTCTAGGGCTTACAGTGTCTTCATTCTCCCAGAGAATGGCTACTCAGAACTAAGTTGAGTCTACCAATCCCAGACTGGTCTACATCGTGGTCTCGGACCAGATGTCTACTAAACACAAGGTTGAGTCTACCCAGGGCAAATCTGGGTTTATATCATGGTCCCAGGCCAGATATCTACCATTCAAGAGAATGGTCACTCAACACTGGGTTGAGTCTTCACCGTGGTCCCGAACTAGGTGGTCCCATTCTCCGAAAAGAAGGGCTCTCGATGCTGCTCAGAAAATCAACACTCCCTCTCGGCGAGAGAGGCATTTTCTGCCATACCAAGCTTGTCACGAAAGTACACAAACTTTGATGCTGTCAGAGGCTTGGTCAAGATATCTGCAATTTGTTTATCTATACGAATGTACAGCAACTTTAGAGCACCTCTCTGCACTAGGTCTCTGATGAAATGATACCTCATTTCAATGTGTTTCCATCTGTCATGAAACACTGGATTCTTTGAAAGCTTTATGCAACCCTGATTATCGCAATGGATGATCGTTGAATCAAGCTTTCCCTTGAACAGATCAGATAACAACTTTCTGAGCCAAACTACTTCCTTGCAAGCATCGCTTGCAACAATATACTTTGCCTCAGCTGTCTCTGAGCTATGGAACCCTGCTTCTTGCTGGACCAAGAGATCATCGTTGATCCCATACTCAAGCAATAACCAGAGGTACTTTTCCGGTCGACTGCACTGCCAAGCCAATCTGAATATGACTATTCGGATAACAATACTCCATTGCTAGAAGTATACCTGAGCCCATAAGTGATAGTCCCTCGCACATATTTGAGTACAAGTTTGGCGGCTACCAAGCGTATGTGCTTCGAATCTGACATGAACTAACTTAGTGCATTCACTGTGTAGCAGATGTCTGGTCTCGTATGCACGAGATACATCAGGGAACCAATGAGCTGTCTGTATAGAGTAGAGTCCACATTTTGTGAACTAGAGGCTGAGTCCCGCAACTTTGTCAAGTTGGTAGTCACTGGTACGCTCATGGACTTGCAGTCCTGCATCCCAAATCTCTGCAAGATATCCACTACATACTTTCCTTGTGTCAAGAAGATCTCACCTAGCATTTGCCAGACTTCTAAGCCAAGGAAGTAATGCATCAATCCGAGATCTTTCATCTCGAATTCAGAGGTAAGCTTCCTCTTACACTAGTCTATCAACTCTTCATCACCTATAAGAAACAAGCATCTACATATAGAACAAGTATCAAGACATGATTATGAACAACTTTAAAGTACAAGTTAGAATCGGTTGTACTTTTGGAGAACCCCAAGCTATGGAGAAATCCATCCATCCTGGCATACCAGACTCTCGGAGCCTGTTTCAGTCCATACAAGGCTTTCTTCAGTTTACATACATGGGTCTTCTTCCCATGAGTAACAAAGCCTTCAGGTTGTTCAATATAAACCTCTTCCTCAATCTTACCATTGAGAAAGGTTGTCTTTACATCCATCTGATGTAACTTGCATCAAAATACTGCAACAAGTGAAATGATGGTTCTGATGGTAGTGTACCTGGAAACAAGTGCAAATGTCTCGTCACAGTCAATGCCTTCTTTCTGAGTGAAGCCACAAGCTACGAATCTGGCTTTATACTTCTCCACACAACTATCTGCAGCATGCTTGATCTTATAAAGCCATCTGGAAGTCACTATTGACTTTCATGTAGGTCTGGGAACAACTTTCCAAACATCATTCTTCATGATTGACTTATACTGTTCAATCATGGCATCAACCCATACATGTTTACTTGCTGCTTCTTCGTACGATGAAGGTTCTAAACTGATAAGCTAACTCATAAGACCGAAGTACTTATATGGTCTTATGCTTTCTCTGAAAGTCCCTAGAGGAGCTTTATGCTTCTCGGCTTCTTGTATCGTTTCTCGGTACCAAGCAGGTCTCCTTTTGGAAGGAGGAACTCAAGTAGTTCTTCTAGTGGACTTTCAATGTTCTCAAGAACATCTGGAGTTTGATCATCAAACTCTTCCTCCCTCTGAATTTCTAAATCTGGAAACTCAAGTGGAGCAACTGCATCTTCCAGTGAAAACTCTAGTGTTTTACGAAACACCGCTTCCTCATGGAAGATCACATCTCTGCTGACCTCAATGTACCTCTGTCCAAGTATATATGCTCGATAAGCCTTCAAGCAATCACTGTACCCAACAAATAAGCCTTTCTTACCGAAAGGCTCTAGCTTCGCCCTCTTTTCTTTTCGCACATGAACATACACAGGAGTGCCAAATATCCTCATGTGATCAACTGCAGGTTTCTTCTTGGTGAAGACTTCTTCTGGAGTCTTCTCACCCAAGATAGCATGAGGGCTTCTATTCTGGATGTACACTGCAGTTCCGGTAGCTTCAACCCATAAAGACAAAGGAAGATCTAGATCAATGATCATGGCTTAGCAACCTCACAGATCGTTCTATTCTTCATTTCTGAAACCCCAATCTGCTGGGGGTTGTAAGGCACTGTCAACTCTTTCTTGATTCCTGCTTCTCGACAAAAATCATCAAACTCATTAGATTCATACTCACCTCCGTTATCTGATCTCAAGATACGGATGTGCCTGCCAGTCTGATTTTCAATCAATGTCTTGAACTCTTTGAACTTGTCAAAGGTTTCACTCTTGGCCTTGAGGAAGTAAAACCAAGACTTCCGAGAGTAGTCATCAATAAACAAGACATAATATAAACACCCACTCAAGGAGGGTGAAGACATGGGCACACAAATGTCAGAATGAATCAAATCCAAAATGCCTTTAGATCTACTCTTGCTTCTGGGAAAGGATTTCTTAGTGTACTTACCTAGAGCACATCCTTCGCAAATTTCTTCATGCTTTAAAGAAACTTCTGGCATACCTGTAACCATCTTCTGAAATCCTAGGAGAGCTGTCTAGTGAAGGTATCCAAACCTTCTATGCCAAAGTTCACATGGGTCAACTGAGTGATGTATCAAAGCATGAGTGGAAACTTTTGAAGCCTTGTAGAGATCTCCCTCTCGAACCCTAATATGTACTGCTGAGTCTAGATCTGTGTCTTTTGCCCATAAAAAGACCTTCTTGTCCATAAAGAGGACTCTGTGGCCCTTGTCTTCTAAACTAGCAATAGATAAAAGGTTCTTCTTTAAACCAGGAACATAAAGAATATCATCAATATGAAGAACCGTACCTGAATCAAGTTGAAGTGAAGTTGAGCCAACTCCTTCAATCTTGTAAGTGGAGTCATCTCCAAGTTCTACCTGAGTGGTGAACTTCTTCTTTCTGTAACTGGTAAGGGTACCACGGTTACTTGTCATGTGCCTGGAGGCACCACTGTCCACCAACCAAGAAGTAGAGCAAGCTGAGAAAGAACCAGTTAGAGCAGAAAACAAATAGTACTCTCTTCTAGGCTCATCAGTTTTATTAGCCTTGACTTTCTTCTTCTTCTTTGATTCTTCATCTTCTTCTTCCTCTGCTTCTGCAGCAAATGCCTGAAACCTTCTCTTGGGTTTCTTCTTGTTCTGCCTGCAGTCTCTAGCATAATGCCCAAACCTGTGACAAGTATAACATTCAATCTTAAACATGTCAGAAAACTTACCCTGAGGTTTCTTCCCTTTTTTTTGCTGATGGAAAGGCTTCTTGATCTTCTTGGTCTTCGCTGCAAGTGCAAGGTTATCCTGGTTGATTACCTTGTCATTGTTCCTTGCTTCTTCTTGTATGCAATCATGCCAAATCCTTTCAAAGGTTGGTTGATTTTCTCCTCCACAGACGGATGCCATGAAGGTTTGCCAAGAGCTTGGGAGACCATCAACCACTGTTTGTACAAGATCATCATCATCAACAGTAACACTAATAGCAAGGAGTTGATCTCTTACCTATTTGATCTTGGTGAAGAAGGAACCAACACTTTCATATTTGTTCAACTTCAAAGTTCGTAGCCTCTTCTTCAAGACTCTCTTTTGACTGGGAGCCTTCTTTTCATAAAGGTTTACCAATGTATCATAGCATTCTTTAGCAGTCTTCAGAGATGAGATGTTGGGCATCAATTCTTCTCTAATGGAATCATAAATGAGTCTTCTAGCCTTACCTTGCTTTTTCTTGTAGGCAAGTTTACCAGCATTTGTTGTAGGCTCTTATGTGGCATTAAAGACAAGGTCATCCAAGTCATTCAATCTAGAATGGCTGTCAACCTGGCTTTCTAGGAGTTGAAGTTTGCTACACCGAAGAGCTTCTCTTCTGGTTTGAGACCAATGGTGGCCATCTCTGTCACTTGTCCAAAAAGTTAGGTCTGCAAATCTTATTCCAAGATCTAGTGAAAAACAACAACAGTGTCCCTTTACTGTGTTTTCACATGCTAAGCTTTAATACCATGTTGAATTTTCAGCATTAGCTTAAACTTTAAAAATTTGCAGATAAACATAAATAGATCAGCAGTACAGTAAAAACACATTTATCACATCAGCACATCAGCAAACATGGACACAATATTTTTTTTCCCTGGGGAAACCTTTAAAGGACAAAAACCCCAAAAGCATTAATAGCTCATCTCGTAAATGAGATGGTTTAAGAAATTCTTCAAAAAGTTCCTCAAATCCAGATCTAGATTTTGACGACAGTAACTGTAAAATTCATCAGTAAAAATCAGACTAATAATTTTACCCACAATTTCCATAATTATAGAAAACTACCAATTTAGGGCTTTCTCAAAAAAACTGAGATTCTCTCTCCTGCCTGAAAATATCAAACTGCCTGAAAATATCAGACTGCTGAAAATTGCCCGAAAATATCAAACTGCTGAAAACTGCCCAAAAATATTAGACTGCTGAAAACTGCCTGAAAATATTAGACTACTATGAACTGCCCAAAAATATCAGACTACTGAAAACTGCCCAAAAAATGGAATGCTGAAGATGGTTGTGCAAAAATGCTGAAGATGGACTATGCTGACAAACCCCTCACTGAGGGTTTGAACATAAGATAGTCTTCTTCACCTGTGAGAGCAAATGTGTGTGTAACAAATGAGAAGGCTTGATCTTCTTTTATAGCCTTTGTTCACCTGTAAGTGGACAAGATTAGGAAAAATAAAAATAATAATATTTTTTTCTTTTCCTAATTTCACTTTCACTTTTACCAAAAAGGTACTTTTATTTTTTTCCTTTTGACTTTTATAAGAAGTCCTTATTTAATTTTGTTTTCCACCTGTGGTCCTTTTAGGTGGACAAGATTAGGAAAGATAAAAATAATAATATTTTTATTTTTTTCCTAATTTCACTTTCACTTTTACCAAAACGGTACTTTTATTTTTTTCCTTTGACTTTTGTAAGGATTCCTTATTTAATTTTGTCTTCCACCTCTGGCCCTTTTCCTGTGGTACAAAAAGTCTTTATTTCTTTTTACTTTTGACTTTGGCCTTTTACCAAGTGCCCCTGTGGTACTGTTTTTTATTTCAAAAGTACATCATCATAAACCAAGAGAGTTATTAATGCTTTTATCTCACACACTGTGTGACACCTAGATCTGGTACTATGGTAACTTAACCAAGGGTAGCTAATCCTTGGAGAAGCACACCAAGCCCATAGATCAAGGGTCAAAGTGCCACAAACATGCCCAAACCCAGTCTAGGGCTTACAGTGTCTTCATTCTCCCAAAGAATGGCTACTCAGAACTAAGTTGAGTCTATCAGTCCCAGATTGGTCTACATCATGGTCCCAGACCAGATGTCTACTCAACACAAGGTCGACTCTACCCAGGGCAGATCTGGGTTTATATCGTGGTCCCAGACCAGATATCTACCATTCAACAGAATGGTCACTCAACACGGGGTTGAGTCTTCTCCATGGTCCTGGACCAGGTGGTCCCATTCTCCGAAGAGAAGGGCTCTCGATGTTGCTCAGAAAATCAACATTGCTTGTCTGTTATGTTTTCTTCAGTCATAATTTGATGAATGAACATGCTTGGGCTATCACAAGAGCGATCTTAGTTGCCTTCAAGAGTTTTGCTACTAAGGTTTCAGTCAATTTAAGCCACTAGCTTGTCATCCTCCTTCTCATGTAAGTCTGCTCATCTTCTAGTTTTCCATAAACACACTCCCCCTTTAATGTTGATATTGATCTTCCATCAAGAACGTGTTGCTAGTTGCTCTTCTCCTAATAGGATTTCTTCAAATCTGATACATCTTAACTCAAATTTTTGCTACCAAATTTCTCCCTCCTTAATGATATGCTAATTCAAACAACTCTGATCTTCTCCAAATTTTTGTACCATGCTGAAAAGTATTTCACAAATACTTATGTAGTCTTATCAAACTCCCCCTGAGCTTATTCTATTGTTTATCATCATGCCTCTTAAGTATACTTCAACTGCTACTCCAAGAGAGCCTTCAACAACTTGTTCTAGTGCATGTCATCAGGACAAAAATTGGCTGATATAAGTCTCTGCAATCTTAGAAACAAAACACACAACCTGAAACATGAATGCCATGAGGCAGTTCTTCAAATCTGCATTACTCTCTACATTGCTTACTGCATATCAACCCATTGGTACTATCTTCCTGAGAATTGCTTCAAGTCATTCCTTCTCAGCTTATAAAAGATTCATAGAGACTTCCTTTGCCTCAAGATTTCTTTTGAATCTGTTCTTAACAATCATGCATAATCAACCTTGCCTTCTAAATCAACCTTAAGCTCTGCTCTAGTTGTACTCCGATTCTGATTTGCAAATGGACATAGCTTAAAACTCAAATTTGATCACTTCACTACCTGGTTCCATCCTTTTTTAATTTCTTGGACAATACTTTGTTTCAACAATTAGCTCTTGGGTATGCCTAACAAGCTGCCTGCAGGTCTGTAGCAGAACCTAAACCCTCACGGGTTGTTGCCCGAGGGTTAGGGAGAGGGGTCGAGCCCTGCCCGAGAAAGGAGAGGGGCAACACAAAGAGGTTAGGGTTGCCCGTGAGACTTCTGAACTACTGCCCGGCGGACTGAGAATGCTGCCAGTGAGTGTAAATGGCTGCCTAGAGATGAAGATGAAGGGTTAAGGTAGAAACCCTAAGTCACAAAAACTAAAAAGAACTTGCAGCAGCTAAGACCCTAGCTTAGGGTTTGTAGAAAACAAGTGTGAATTCCCTAGCTAGACTTATCCATGCTAGGGCATCACATCAACCTTCCTTTTCTTCACTCACCCGTGACGTCTTCATTTGGAGCAGTTGTACCTGTGAGAGCGTATGTGTGTGATAATGAAACGGATTGATATTCTTTTATATCCTTTGAGTCACCTGTAAGTGGACCAAAATTAGAAAGATCAAGATAATAATATTTTATTCTTTTCTAATTTTGACTTTTGTCTTTAGTGGTACTAAAGGTCTTTTTGCAGTTTCACTTATACATCTTAGTGGTACTAAGGGTCTTTAAGTATTTTTTACTTTTGCTTTAGCCTTCTTCAAATGCCCATGTGGTCATCACATGTGGTCAAGGTGGTATTTCATCACCACTCAAAGTACATCATCATAAACAGAGAGAATTACTAATGCTTTTATCTCAGACTCTGTGTGGCACCAAGATCAGGTACTAAGGTGTCTTAACCAAGGGTAGCTAAGCCTTGGAGAAGATCGCAAAGCCCACTGATCAAGGGTCAGAGTGTCACACATGCCTAGACCCAGTCTGGGGCTTATAGTGCCTTCCTGGTAACAAACCAGGTGCCTTGGCCATAGGCTGCATAATTTGACACTAGGTCAAATACTTGGTAACAGACCAAGCGCCTCCATTCTCTCGGAGAATGGCCCTCGGCCCCGGGCTGAGTCCCTAGTCCTGGACTAAATGGACTCCTGGTAACTAACAAGGTGCCTCCATTCAAAAGAATGGTTACTCAGATCTAGGCCGAGTCTACCAGTGCTAGACTAGTTCCACATCGTGGTCCCGGATTAGATGTCACCATTCTACAGAATGGTCACTCAACTTAAGTTTGAGTCCCCCCAGTGCAGAACTGGGTCCATATCATGGTCAAGGTCCAAATATCATCATTCAAAAGAATGATCACTCAACTTTAGGTTGAGTCCACACCATGGTCCCGGACCAGGTGTCCCCATTCTCCCAAGAGAATGGCTCTCGATGCTGCTCAGAAAAATCAACACTCCCTCTTAGCGAGAGGCATTCTCTGCCGTGCCAAGCTTGTCACAAAAGTACATGAACTTTGATGTTATCAAAGGCGTGGTCAAGATATCTGCAATCTGTCCATTCGTACGAATGTACTGCAACTTCAGAGCACCTCTCTGCACTAGGTCTCTGATGAAATGATACCTCATTTCAATGTGTTTCGATCTATCATGAAACACTGGGTTCTCCGAAAGCTTTATGCAATTCTGATTATTGCAGTGGATGATCATTTAGTCAAGCTTTCCCCCAAACAGATCAGATATAAGTTTTTTGAGCCAAATTGTTTCCTTGCAGACATCACTTGCAGCAATATACTCTGCCTGAGTTGTACTCTAAGCTATGAAACCTTGCTTCCTGCTGGACCAAGAGACCACCATTGTTGATCCCATACTGAAGCAGTAACCAGACGTACTTTTCCGGTCTACTGCACTACCAGCCCAATCTAAATCTGCATATCCAGATAACAATACTCCACTACTGGAAGTATACCTGAGCCCATAAGTGATAGTACCTCGTACATATCTGAGTACCTGTTTGGCAGCTACCAAGTGTATGTGCTTCGGATCGAACACGAACTGCATGAAGCATTCACTGTGTAACAGATGTCCGATCTCGTATGCACGAGATACATCAGGGATCCAATAAGCTGTCTGTACAGAGTAGAGTCCACACTCTGTGAAATGGTAGTTGAGTCACACAACTTTGTCAAGTTGGTAGTCATGGGTACGCTCATGGACTTGCAGTCCTGCATCCCAAATCTCTACAAGATATCCACTGCATACTTTCCTTGTGTCGGGAAGATCTCGCCTGCCTTTTGCCAAACCTCTAAGCCAAGGAAGTAATGCATTAATTCGAGATCTTTCATCTCGAATTCATAGGTGAGCTCCCTCTTACACTGTTCTATCAACTGTTTGTCACCTATAAGAAACAAGTCATCTACTTATAGAACAAGTATCAAGACATGATTATGAACAACCTTAAAGTACAAGTTAGAATCAGTTGTACTTTTGGAAAACCCCAAGCTATGGAGAAATCCATCCATCCTCGCATACCAAACTCTCGGAGCCTGTTTCAATCCATACAAGGCTTTCTTCAGTTTTACATACATGGGACTTCTTCCCATGAGTCACAAAGCCTTCAGGTTGTTCAATATAGACTTCCTCCTCAATCTTGTCGTTGAGGAAGGTTGCCTTTACATCCATCTCATGTAACTTCCATCCGAATACTGCAGCAAGTGAAATGATGGTTCTAATGGTAGTATACCTGGCAACAGGAGCAAATGTCTCATCATAGTCAATGCCTTCTTTCTGAGTGAATCCACGAGCTACGAATCTAGCTTTATACTTCTCCACACTGCCATCAACATCATGCTTGATTTTATAAAGCCATCTGGATGTCACCACTGACTTTCCTGTTAATCTGGTAACAATTTCCCACACATCATTCTTCATGATTGAACTATACTCTTCAATCATGGCATCAACCCATACCTGTCGACTTGATGCTTCTTCATATGAGGAAGGCTCTGCACTAATAAGCTGGCTCATAAGACCTGGGTATTTCTGTGGTCTTACGCTTTCTCTAAAAGTTCCAGGAGGAGCTTTATGCTTCTCGCCTTCTTGTACCATTTCTCAATACCAAGCAGGTCTCCTTTTGGAAGCAGGAACTTCAAGTAGTTCTTCTGGTGGACTTTCAATGTCCTCAGGTGCATCTGGAATTTGATCCTCAAATTCCTTTTCCTCCCTCTGAATTTCTGAATCTGGAAACTCAAGGGGCGGAACTTCATCTTCCGTTGAAAGCTCTTGTGTTTTACGAAACTCGGCTTCCTCATGGAAGATCACATCTCTATTGACTTCAATGTACCTTTGTCTAGGTACATAAACACTATAAGCCTTCAAGCAATCACTGTACCTTACATATATACCTTTCTTACTGGAGGGCTCTAACTTGGCCCTTTTTTCCTTTGGCACATGAATGTACACCGAGGTGACAAATATCCTCATGAGGTCAACTGCTGGTTTTTTCCTGGTGAAGACTTCTTCTGGAGACTTTTCCCCCAACATAGCATCAGGGCTTCTGTTCTGGATGTACACAGCAGTACCTGCAACTTCAGCCCACAAAGATAAAGGAAGATCTAGATCCGTAAGCATGGCTTTAGTAGCTTCATAGATCGTTCTAATCTTCCTTTCTGCAGCCCCATTCTGTTGAGGGTTGTAAGGTACTGTCAGCTCTTTCTTGATTCCTACTTCTCGGCAAAAATCATCAAACTCATTAGATTCATACTCACCTCCGTTATCTGATCTCAAGATACGGATGTGTCTACCAGTCTGATTTTCAATCAGTGCCTTGAACTCTTTGAACTTGTCAAAAGTTTTGCTCTTGGCCTTGAACAAGTAAATCCATGACTTCTGAGAGTGATCATCAATGAACAAGACATAATATAAACACCCACTCAAGGAGGGTGAAGACATAGGCCCACAAATGTCAGAATGAATCAAATCCAAAATGCATTTAGATCTATTCTTGCTTCTGGAAAAGGATTTCTTAGTGTTCTTACCTAGAGCACATCCTTTGCAAATTCCATCATGTTTTGGAGATACCTCTGGCATACCTATGACCATCTTCTGCAATCCTGCGAGAGCTGTGTAGTGAAGTTGTCCAAACCTTCTATGCCACAGTTCACATGGATCAACTATGTGGTGTACCAAAGCATGAGTGGAATCCTTGGAAACCTAGTAAAGGCCTCCCTCTAGAACCCCAATCTGTACTGCTAAGCTTAGATCTTCATTCGTTGCCCATAAAAGGACTTTCTTGTCCATGAAGAGGACTTTGTAGCCCTTGTCCTCTAAGCCAACAACTGATAGAAGATTCTTCTTCTAACCAAGAACACATAAGTCATCATCAATATGAAGAACCGTACCTAAGTCAAGTTGAAATGAAGTTCAGCCAACTCCTTCAGTCTTGTACATGGAGTCATCTCCAAGTTCCACCTGTGTGGTGAACTTCTTCTTTCTGTAACGGGTGAGAGTTCGACGGTTACCTGCCATGTGCCTGGAGGCACCGCTATCCACCAACCAAGTGGTGGCACTATCTGTGATAGAACCAGAGAGAGCAAAAATCAGGTAGTACTCTCTTCTAGGTTCTTCTTCTTTGTTAGCCTTGGTTTTCTTCTTCTTCTTCTTCTTCTTCTTTTGCTTCTGCTAACTGCTTTTGTAGCAGAGGCTTGAAACCTTCGCTTGGGTTTCTTCTTGGCTTGCCTGCAATCCTTGGCAAAATGTCCAAACTTGTGACAATTATAGCATTCCACTTTTGACATGTCAGAAAACTTACCTTGAGGTTTCTTTCCCTTCTTTTGCTGAGGGAAAGGCTTCTTGAACTTCTTTGTCTTTGCTGTAAGTGCAAGGTTACCTTCCTTGGTTACCTTGCCTAAGGTCCTTCCCTCTTCTTCTATGCAATCATGCCACAGTCTTTCGAAAGTAGGTTGATTCTCTTGTCCACTGACAGATGCCATGAAGGTTTCCCAAGAGCTTGGGAGACCATCAACCACAGTTTGCACAAGGTCATCATCATCAACCCTTACCTGTGCAATCTTTGTAAAAAAAGAACCAACCCCTTCATCCTTGTTCAACTTCAATGTTTGCAGCCTCTTTTTCAAGACTCTCTTATAACTGGGAGCCTTCTTCTCATACAAGTTGGCCAAGGTGTCAAAGCATTTTTTGGCAGTCTTTAGAGCCGTGATGTTGGGCATCACCGTTTCTTTGACAGAATCATAAATGATCCTTCTGGCCTTAGCCTGCTTCTTCTTGTAAGCAAGTCTACCAGCATTAGATGTTGGCTCTTCACTGACATTAAACACAATGTCATCCAAGTCATTCTCTTCTAGAATAGTGGTCAACCTAGCCTTCCAAAAGTTGTAGTTAGCTGAACCTTGTAGCTTCTCTTCCGGTCTGAAGATATTGACGACCATCTCTGCCACTTAGTCAAATGTTAAGTCTGCAAAATATCCCAAGGTCTAGGAAGACAACAGCAATGTCCCTTTATTGTGTCTTCACATGCTAAGCTCTAATACATAAACAAATGACAAGTGCAGTAAACAACATCAATCACATCAACACATTAAACACAAGATTTTTCACTGGGGAAACCTTTAAAGGACAAAATCCCCAAAAGCATTAGTGATTCATCTCGTAAATGAGATGACTGAGTTTTTCCAAAAAATCCACAAACACTAACTGGGTTGTTCGACAATTACAGAAGATCATTTTTTCCAAAAATGCCAGAAATGGCTTTTTACCAAGTTAGGGCTTTCTGCCCTAACTTTTTCTCTCCTACCCAAAGTTAACAGGCTGCCCGGAGAAAAGTTTTTCCTGCCCGGATCTGTCTACCCATATTGCTGCCCTGTCTGTACTGTTGCTGCCCGACTGCTTTTCCTGTTATTGCCCGCTGTTGGGCAGGTCTGTGGGCTACCCATGGCCCTCTGGGCCTGTCTACTGACAGCACGAGGCCTTATGGGCTTGTTTGCAGCTGCTGCAACAATCTGCAAACAACCCGCATCCCTCACAGGCTAGCC
The DNA here is from genome assembly GCA_001517045.1 of Pseudotsuga menziesii. Lineage (NCBI taxonomy): Eukaryota > Viridiplantae > Streptophyta > Pinopsida > Pinales > Pinaceae > Pseudotsuga > Pseudotsuga menziesii. The sequence continues at coordinate 1,146,924 of LPNX010140845.1, read as the reverse complement.
TAAGGGCTATCCGAGAGCTGTGCAGCCACAATACCCTCCCGGGTATGCCTAACAGGCTGCCCGCAGGTCTGTAGCAAACCCTAAACCCTCACGGGTTGCTGCCCAAGGATTGGGGAGAGGGGTCAGGCCCTGCCCGAGAAAGGAGAGGAGCAGTCCAAAGAGATTAGGGCTGCCCGTGAGACTTTTGACTGTTGCCCGGTGGACTGAGAGAGTTGTCCGTGAGTGTAAATGGCTTCCCAGATATGAAGAGGAAGGGTTAGGGTAGAAACCCTAACTCACAAAAACTGAAAAGAACTTGCAACAGCTAAAACCCTAGCTTAGGGTTTGTAGAAAACAAGTGTGAATGCCCTAGCTAGACTTATCCATGCTAGGGCACAAAAACTAAAAAGAACTTGCAGCAGCTAAAACCCTAGCTTAGGGTTTGTAGAAAACAAGTGTGAATGCCCTAGCTAGACTTATCCATGCTAGGGCATCACATCAACCTTCCTTTTCTTCAGTCACCTGTGAATTCTTCAGTTGGAGCAGTTGTACCTGTGAGAACAAGTGTGTGTGATAATGAAATGGATTGATCTTCTTTTATATCATTTGAGTCAGTTGTAAGTGGGCCAAAATTAGAAAGATCAAAATAATAATATTTTATTCTTTTCTAATTTTGACTTTTGCCTTTAGTGGTACTAAAGGTCTTTTTGCACTTTCACTTTTATACGTCAGTGGTACTAAAGGTCTTTTTGCACTTTCACTTTTATACCTCAGTGGTACTAAGGGTCTTTAAGTATTTTTTACTTTTGCTTTAGCCTTCTTCAAGTGCCCTTGTGGTCGTCACATGTGGTCAAGGTGGTCTTTCATCACCACTCAAAGTACATCATCATAAACAAAGAGAATTACTAATGCTTTTATCTCACAGTCTGTGTGACACCAAGATCGGGTACTAAGGTGTCTTAACCAAGGGTAGCTAAGCCTTGGAGAAGATTGCAAAGCCCACTTATCAAGGGTCAGAGTGTCACACATGCCTAGACCTGATCTAGGGCTTATAGTGCCTTCCTGGTAACAGACCAGGAGCCTTAGCCATTGGCTGCATAATTTGACACTAGATCAAATACTTGCTAACAAACCAAGCGCCTCCATTCTTCCGGAGAAAGGCCCTCAGCCCCGGGCAAAATCCATGGTCCCGAACTAGGTGGATTCTTGGTAACTAACTAGGTGCCTCCATTCAAAAGAATGCCTACTCATATATAGGTTGAGTCTACCAGTGCTAGACTGGTTCCACATCGTGGTCCCGGACCAGATGTCACCACTCAACAGAATGGTCACTCAACTCGACGTCGAGTCCCCCCAATGCAAAACTGGGTCCATATCACGATCAAGGACCAGATATCATCATTCAACAAAATGATCACTCAACTCTAGGTTGAGTCCACACCGTGGTCCCGGACCAGGTGTCCCCATTCTCCTAAGAGAATGGCTCTCGATGCTGCTCAGAAAAATCAACATAAAATGGTATGTTTTCCATTGTGAAATGAATGAATTCCATGTCAAAATGGAATACATATGACTGAATGGTATCAGAACAATAATCAAGATCCCTGTCAGCTAAACCGTGTTACCAGCATTTGTTTCAGCAGTTACACAATCCCTATAAGGGCACCCAACTAATCTATTCTTTGTGCTGTTCAGGAGTTCTAGCAATAAAAGAGGGAACACTTCTCTAGGTGGTCTATCCCACCTTCAGGCCCAATCATTGTTGGAGTTACTCTTCACAATAAGGGCACACTTCCCTAGGAGATGCTTTCTCCTTTCTGGGCATTAATTATGAGGAGTTACTTGATTCTCTTCTCCACTTCATCTATTTTTTATCTATGGTATTGTACCTCTCCTATCTCTTTCTATCAGAGCAAACGGAGAGTTAGAGTTTTGGTATCAGTTGTCATGGAGTCTTTTTCCATTTCTCTTCTCTGCCATTCTATGTTCTATGTCATTCTGAGAAGTTAGTAGTAGCCTAGAGTAGTGAGATTGTTGAAATCTGGAGAGCTGATGTCCGAGTTTTCAGTATTTAGACGTATTTTTAATATTGGTAATTCCTTTCATCATCAAAATTCACTGCTATATGTAAAGCATATGCCATTTTGGTGGTAATCTTGCTGTTAGCTTTTCACTTTGATGTTCATCTTCAACGGCAGCAGTAGTTATTAATCAGTCTTTGTTGCAGGTCTATTCCTCTCTTTCCTCCATCACGCAATCTATAAAGGCATGGTTAATTTTGAGAAGTACTTAAATAAGCATTTTTAAGTGTTTTCAAATTCAGATCTGCAACTGATCCTCGCAGATTCAAATTATTTTGCAGCAGATTTACACAAGTCTTAGGTCTACTTGATCCATCCAAGTGTTAATCTGCAGCCTAACTTACTAACTCTCAGAATTAAAATCCCCATTCTCACATGCATCAATGAGTTCTATAGAGATCGATGACCTGATTGCTGATTTACTTTGCATAATCTAGCCTTAGATTCCTTAGGGATACTCCTCCATAACTGGCATGCAGCAGTCCAAAGAGGAACTAGCAAAAGTGACACTGTGAATTGGTTTCCTGAATGTTACACCCAGAATCCCTAGTTTGCGGCAGATCACAGTAACAATTTAAAGAGCCAAGTTTTATGGAAAAAAATTTATTGTGCATATTACAAAACAGTGGGGCACTTTGAAACAATAATAGCCATGAGATGACCAACTCACACAGTTTAAAAAAAAATGTGACAATAATAGCCATGAGGTGACCAACTCACACAGACACAAAATGGATAGCCATCATTATAAGAACCAAATTACATCAGAGTTGCAATATATCATCTTGAATAATATTCCTCCTACTTCACTTAGAAAAGAAGTACCTACAATAGTCAATATCCTATCTTTTCAGCTCATAGACGTTCTGTTGAGATTTGTATCTTGGCATGTCCTTCATGTGTTGATGCTTAGCATGAAGGTACATTGACAGTATACGCATTGATGTAGTGTGTGAGAAATACTCTACCAGTTGGCATGGATCTAGTGGTGGAAACATGCAGAGTATTGCATGATGCATGATGCATGTGTATGAGATTTGCATGATGCATGTGCATGAAAACTAAATTAGGGTTTTGGAACCCTAAAAGTCACTGAAAGATTAGAAAAGGTGGACATATGGCAAAAGACACGAGACTTGTGTGATACAGGTACAGATTCAGTGAGAGGCTTTACCAGCTGAGCGAATCATTGCATGAGAAGGGCGAATCGCTCCATGAGAGGGGGTGCATTCTTGAGTAGAGAAGGGCGCATTCTAGAGCAGAAAAAGGGAGCAGATTTGAGAGAGATTGAGCACACTTGATCTGAGGCAGAGAGGATCCATCTGAAGCAATAGATTCATCAGCTGAGAGCTCAAAGACTGAGCACACAACAACAGGAGTGAATAAGTGCATGAGGAGGGCAAATGCCTGCACGAGAGACAGGGGTGCATTCTTGAGCAGAGAGGGCACAGTTTCTTGTGGAGTGAGGGTGTAGATTTGAGTAGAGATCTAGCACACTTGATCTGTGGCAGAGGGAGGATACATTAGAGGCAGAGATTGTTTCTACGAGAGATCACATCTAGCTGTAGAGCATTCATTGATTCAGTTAACCGTAAGGGGCGCATTCTTTGAGAGGAAGAGGTGCAGTTCACTAAAGGGGATCGAACTCAGTGATTGAGTTCATCAGACAAAGGGAGGCTATCACTGAGACAGTGATTCAGGAGCAGAGGGGCATGAGGACCAAGTCAGATAGCATATTCAAAGGAGGCGCAGTCAGAGAGAGGGGTGCATTCTGAGATAGGGGCGCATTACCCAGTCATCCATCAGAGATCAGACTTGTGCATCAGAGCCTTTGGCTCAAAGATAAGTTTTTGTTGGATCTATTCTATTGTACCTCATTGTAACTACTTGAGCTGATAAAAGCCACTATATTCTCTCACTGGTTTTCCCGCAAGGGATTTTCCAGGGTCACATTAACCAAAAACTTTTGTGTCCATTTTATGTGTGATTGCTATTGAGTAAAGAAAGTAAATAGATCTCATGTGTTTCATGTTATATATAATTGTATGTGCTAATATACATTCTCTGGGATTGAGAATCGGGGTTTAGTGCTTGCATTTGATTTAGAGGGACTTGAAACCGAGTTGAGGTCAAGTACTGTCACGAGCATATTGAAAATTTACACTTTCTCCATATATGCTAGCAGTGTTATCAAAACCAGACTGAAACCAGCCAATTCAACCAGTTTCAGGGCCATACAAGTCCAGCTCGGCGTTTCAGACCGAAAAAGGACAGTAGGAACTGGCCTTAAAGCACCTACCTGTCCAGTTCCATACAGAGCAACTAGGGACAACCAAAAGTCATTTTTTTAAAACACAAACCTACTTCAACTACAAGCACAATACCTAACCCTAGGGCCCTACTAAAGTTATTTAAAGAGGTCCCCCCCCACCTTCCATTTTATTCACACTATTCATTTGAGCTATTTGGAATTCTTGGACTGAGTTTCTTGAGCAGTTTTGAAAACTGTCTGCAGGGCTGTTTTGAAGAAGTTCTTGGACAGATTTGTAAAGCTAGTTGAAGGGCTGACTTGGAAATTTTTTGGGCAGATTTTGGACTGATTTTCTTGTTCAACAAGACCCCTGAACCAAGCAACATAGTCTTGGATGACTTTGAATCTTGATCCCTCGTCAGACTGGGTTATGGAGAATCAAGCACCAACATTTGACAATGAAGACCCTTCTTGGATGGACTTGGACCCACTTCCATGGCCAAAGGATCTGAACGATCGACAGGTGCCACTACCTTCAGGGCCAGGGTAATCAAGCCGGAGTCCCATTGTAGAGTCTAGTCAAGTTGAGGATGAAGAGGACAAGGTGTCTAATGATTCTACCATATGATCAGATTGTATCGTTGTAGAGTCTAGACTCTTAGACTATAGACTATAGTTATTTATTGGTACTAATGCTTCTTTTTGGACTCTAGAGGCCATTTAAAGCCTCTTTGTTGATGTATTCTGGTTCAGAGATGTACTACACTCAATGTTATTTTGGTTTCATGCACCCTTACTTGTTATATTCATGAGAAACTTTACATATTTGTGTATAATGATTTGGTTTCATATGGATGCACATGAATATATATGTTTTTTTTTTCAAAATTTGATTGTTTTATGTATTTTTTGTTCGACCAGTTTTTTCTGGTTCCAGTCCTGTTCAGATTTTTGGGGTTGACTGGTTGGATGACTGATTCAATTCTGAAAACACCGCTTTGAAGCATGAAGTTTGTAAGCCTATATTAGCAGGAATTACTTCAAAAATATCTGGAATTGCAAATTCTCCAAATCCTGACAGTGCCGAAGCCTGAAAAGGTTCCAACTCCATGAATTTAGTTTATACTGACAGAAGAAGAAAAGAAACCAATTTGTAGATAAATCTCTGGCCAGGGTAGCCCACAACAAATAGTTTCAAATTGTCAAGGAAGGCTTTCACGCCCTTAGATACAAGGTACAATGATATTTAAAACCCCATCTAAATTTATGACTTATTCAAGCTTTACAATTAATCTTTGCAGTAACATCATGTGTAAACTATATTTCTAAATACAAAGTATAAATTATGTTTGCTTCCCTTGTATAGATGTGTCATTATAAAAATGTGCATATCTTAGTAAGAAAGCCCACATTATTTCAATATGTGCATGCATATGACTGGGACCAAAAGGTTACCAACATACAAACTGAGATTGAAGTCCTTGAAAAACTCACTCAAAAGTGCTAGTGGCTACTTCTGCTTGTGTAGGCAATGCTCCAATAATTATGCAATGTTTCCTTTCATACTGCAGAGACAATAATTGAAAGATTTGAAAATATACATACAAAAATAATAAAAATTCCCTACAACAAGGATAACAAGAATGTTTCATTCTCATATCTACATTAAAGAAAACTTACAAAACTTATCAAGTTATCGTTAGTAAAATACTGTCAATGCAAGCCTTGAATCTATTGACTGAAGTGGATATCCCAGCAGCCTGCATTCATCATCCACTAATTATTTTAGATTGGTGTTGGAAGCTTGGTTCAGAGTAGAAAGGAAATAGGTCCAGGCTATGTTGTTGGGAGCGAGAGCGGAGCGAAAAGCGAAATTTTTAAAAGCTCCCATTTTGGGAGCATTTCGGGAGCGTTTTTTGTATAGTATATAATGGATTTATATCTAAAAAACATGTAGGATGTTGAATTAGCTATAGAATACACAGATTAAACCATATAACATCAATCATCTAGTAGTTATAACTTGTAACATTATCATCAAATGATCAACCATAAAAACTTTGTAGGAGCTTGGCAAAGAAGGGAGGTACCATAACATTGTCATTAAATGATCAACCTAGTATAGGAGTGTTTAGTATAGGAAAGGAGGGAGTGCCTTCGCAGTGTGCTCCCAAAACTGGGAGCGTTTTGGAAGCGAGCTTCAGGAGCGGGAGCGAGGGGGTGGGGAGAGCTCCCACGCAACATAGGGTTCAGGGAGCCTCAATAATCTGGAAAGCTTTGGTAAATGCCTTTCCCTATTTAGGTAGATGGGCAGCTTGGCAAATTGGAAATGGTAGCAACGAAAGGATTGGAGAGGATCCTTGGATTGGTGTCACAGGCAATTACCAAGTTTTCATAAGCCTTGTTGGAAGTGCTCCACAAAATGGGGATTTATTACTTAAGAGATGCAGCCTGTCTCGGTGACAGAAACTTATGGGCACGAGGCTGGGAGACATCAGATAGACTAAATTCTCATGGGGAACAACCAGTGGAATGGGAGATATATGTAAGACTACTACAGCATAATGCAATCAAATTAAATAATGAAGAGGAACAGATTAAATCATCCAAAATTATGAGTATAGGGGACTACATTGTCTAGCTAGGGTATGCTGCAAGAATTGAAAAAGACTGTAGTGATGATAGAGTTTGGTGGTGGAGAACAGTTTGATAGTTATATTGTCATTTAAAAACAAGAATATTAATGTGGTTCGCACTAGCTAATAATCTCTTAACATGGGTGTTGATGCGTACAAAGTGCCGCCTTCAACAACAAGGGTCCACTCCAGTGAAAAGTCCCAATTAGACCACCCCCCATTTGGTATAGGGAACCCATCCGGATTCTGACCCAGGAGCTATTACTAATTTAAATGTTTGAATTGAAAATGAAATGCATTTATGCAATATGCAATCAAGTCCTACTATGCAAAATGTAAATGATCTAACCTATCCTAGCTAGGAGCATGAATCTACTAACGGAAATACCGGAAAGCGATTACAGCTATGTTAATTATTCTTGTAGACAGAAAGCTATTTAAGGAGTGAAACAGAAGTATCGCGACAAAAACAGCAAATCAAATTAAGAATAGTCTCTTCTGTCTATTGTTAGTGATCTTGCATTTATCAACTCAAAGCACAATAACAAGAAAAGAAGCAAAAGTGGCAAGATGAAACATATAATAGTGCATATTAGCAACACACGCTTATACAACAGATTTTAAAATGAAAATAAGCAACAGAAATAGTCCAAAGCTTACAACCATAGAATCCGATTTCTCCTATAACATGGCCTTGAAGGCTTCTCCTCAATAAATTCCATAAAATCAGTTTTACAAAACTCAATGTGCAAAATCCAAGAGCCCCTTTACTCTTTGCTTTGATCTACTTTTATACAATTCAAAATAGATAACTGCCTAAGACTCTTGAATTTCTTTCTTGGCAGTTATCTTTTCAGTTTCATATTTGTCCTTCCTACAGAAGCATATTCAAATATTTATTAGGACTGCAGTATACCTTGAGTTTTGTCATCAAAATAGGCTATCAATATAGCATGTTGGTCAGAAATGCTTATGACACGCCTAAATATTAATTGTTCTAAGGTGACCTCAACATTGGCTGACTCCTTTGACAATGTACTCATGCCTCTTTTGAGTGTAGTGAAGTATCACTTTATGAGGCTGCTGCCTCTAGATGGTGTAGCCAATGAAGTAATTCAACACATCCTTGGTAACTCTAGGTACAAATCTGATAGCAATTCTTTTGCTCTGGATGGCTTCCTCCAAATTACTTCTGAGCTTCTTGGGGAACCCATTGGACCGACGGGAGGTACATTGCAACTTTGAATTACCTTCTCAGCAGCTAGATGTAAGCACTCACAGTTACTAACTGAGTTGGTAATATCATTTTCCAACACTACACTAGCCATCTAACAGTTGCGTAAGGTTGCATAGTTGCATTCATCTTGTTCACTCATCCTAGGCAAACTTCCATGTGCATCTCTCTCTTCTGTCTGCCATCTCTTCAAATCATCCATGCCCAGATGAACCCCCTGGAGGACAACTCTTTCATCTTGAATTTGTCTCAGAAAAACCAAGAACTGTGAAGCATGGCCCTGGAACTCTTGCAGAGCCTTGTACATATCTACAGCATTTAGATAATCTTGAAGCTCATGCATATGCCTGAAATTCTACAAGGTTGTCGATATCAACTATAATATGAGCTACATGTCTCGACTCTCTATAGCTCAACAATTCTTCTTTTATATCTATTTCTCTCATCTACCATATTCTAAACATTAAACTCAATTGTTTGACAGAAAGCAACTACAGGAAATGCTATGGCAGCTGGACTGTCTGGTATACCGGTGACCACTCCATCAAGCTTGAGTTTCTTGTGTGTTTGATTTACCATTCCCTTCAGATTTTGACGAAAGCTTCCTAGGCCCATCTCGTGTAGTGAGAAATGTCCTCCTGTAATGGTTGGAATAGAAGTCTCTGGAGGTGTATCAGGATTGGAAGTCCTGACATCCATTTGCTGAGCTTCCTCGTTTCTTTTCTTTTCTTCTTCTTCCTTAGCCTTTAGCTCAGTTTCCTATTGTGCTTTAGCAGTTGCTTCTACTTTTGGTTGTGCCTCCAGTCCTTCTCTTGCCTTGGCATCGGCCTCCTCTTTATCTTTGGAAGCTTGAGACTATTTTTCAAGTCTACTCTTCTCCAAGGCATCTAGTTCTGCCTGGACCCTTGCTCTTTCTCTCTCTGCTGATTTTNGTACACAGTCCGTACTCCTCGGGATCCGTGCAGCATTTAATGCACTGACAGCAGACCGTACACCTCGAAAATCGTGCAGATCAGCCGTACTTCCTCCTCAAAAATCGTGCCAATAAATGCAGCCGTACTCTGGCAATTAATGCAGCCGTACACCAGCAATAAATGTGGTTGTACACCTCGGGAACCGTGCAAGCAAAACACTGAATTCTTCAGCTTCAAACCCTAACCTGGAATTTGACCTCCTTGAGCAAAATCGACCTCCTTGAGCTCTCTCTTCTCCTTCACTTGAAAAATGAACAAGTGATTCACTTTTGCCTCCCTCACCCCTTTTTATAATTTCCAAGTGAGAGTGAAATTCTCATTTATTTATTTCCCATAAATAAATTCACTCACTCACTTACTTTATCAAAAGTGACTATAGTCTTAAAATCACATTTAAGTGACTTTAATGTGAGGGTCACATTTTTCCCTCTTAAGTGACTTAGGCAAAATAAAGCCACTTAGGGAACATCTGACTAGGTACAAAAATCAACAGATTTTGCTTCTTTTTCTTGATGTTTTAATGTGAGAACTCGTTTAGGAACTACATTACCTATTATTCAATCTTTCTGATTTTGCAACCCTTGCTGATGTTCTTCATCATCTATAATTGAATCTCTGATTGTGCCATCATTAGTGAGGAATTCCGAATTCAATGATTTACCCATCGTTAAAAACTCTCCAATTGGTCATAGTGTCTAGGACTGAAGGCCTGAAAATTAATCCAACCAAAAAGTTGTCATTCAAGCAGGTAAACCTGGAAGTAGCATCAGCTAAAGTGTCAACAACTACATTTTTATAGCGAGGAGTGGAAGTGACTGAATGAATCAAAACAATTGATTAAATTCCAAACCTTTCCAATGTGAGAACTCCTTTACACACAGCAGTGCCTATTATTCTATCTTTCTGATTTTGCAATGCTTGCTAGTGTTCCTCATCATCTATAATTGAATCTCTGAATGTGCCATCATTAGTGGGGAATTCAATGATTTGCTCATCATCATTAAAAACTCTCCAATTGGTCACACATTGTAAGAACTCCTTTTGGCATTGCATTGCCTATTATTCTATCTTTTTTATTTTGTAATGCATGCTAGATTCTTCACCATCTATAATTGATTCTCTGAATGTGCCATCATTACTAAGGAAGTCAATGATTTGCTCATCATCATATGTTAGACATCTAATCCAAATGGATTAGAGGTTTGTAACTAATGTAAATAAATAATAGCTAGAAGATGAAGAGTCTCTTTGTACTCCAACGGACATGTTGGAATATGAAGAACAACAACCATCTCTACTATACAAATATAGCATCCATGATCGATAAAATTCAATTTCGGAGTTATTTACTCTGACAGTGGTATCAGAGCGCTGCTTAATGCTTTGTGCGTGCCAGTCTTGACAGTCTGCCAGCAGCTCCTCAGTCTTGTAGTCTGCCCTCTGCTCATCTATTCTGCCTGTTATCACATCCATAGTAGCTGGAGCTACCATGTTGCAGCAGACCATTTTTGTCCCAGTTCAGAGCCAGTCCCTACAGTGATGAGCAGCATTGAGATGATCATTAGTGGTAACTGGTACATGACACTGAGAGCCAGCAACAGAAGCTTCTCCCTTTGTCATGACTGACCCTGCACAACCCTATTGAGATGATTTTGGTTTAGTCATGGTTCATTTTACAGAGCAGACAGCCATTTCTTTCCTTGCCCATACACAGCTACAGGTGATTCTAGAGACAGGTATATGAAAAGGCAGGTATACATATGCATTGAGATGTTTTATTTGCCTCAATAGTTTATTTTAATAACTGTGACTATACATGTTTCACTGACAATGGTTTTGAGCTATATTGGGTGTTTTTTAAACTTGTGTTATGAGTCGTCAAAGAATCTTTGTGCAAGGCCATTATGCATGCTCACTAAATACTGCCTACCTAACCCATGGGCCATGCTATGTTGGCATCACCTATCACTCTACTTCGTAGATCCAGTATCCCTCCGTTTTGGATTTCTACCCTTAACTTGAACCTTAATCAGTGAATTTGAAGACTTTCCCCCACTTGGATCTCTATGTTGGATGGACCCCATGTTATCAAGTGTCTCGGCTCTAAGTTGTGCGACAAAACTGATCGAGAGCCTTGACCCTTCTGGGCCTGAAGAACCCACTGGTGTTGGGTCTTGAGCCTAGGTGAGTTGGGAATCTGAACCCTTGACCCTTCTAGTCGGTTTCCCCCAAGGTTGGGTCCTGATTGTGGATGATTCCCGCTAATTGCCCCATGATTCACTTCTGGGCCAGCAGCAGTACTCGTTGGTGTTGTAACATGAGCTAAGGTTGGCTAGTTGCTCGAGTTGTGTCATCTAGACTTGAAGCAAATTGTACTACCATCATTACATTCATTATGTGCTTTATGCTATATATTGTGAAATGCAAGCCCCTGGTGGAAGCTGCAAATAGTTGTGCTTTTTAAGTGCATCTAAAACTGTAAGAGGGCTATGAAATGAAATGTAAAGAGCCAAGAAAGCAGATGTGGAACAAATGCTATATCTAAATCATTGTTGGCCATGATATTCTGAAATGTAATGATTATTTCCTCACGGAGCCCAAAGGTTTTGATGTAAGATGGGGTAAGGGACAGCTAATTCTAAGTGTCCCCTAGGATCTTCATTCTATAGTTGCTTCTGTACTTAACACAAGGATGCTAGAAAAGATCCTCATGGAGCTTGAGTCAAGCTTAGATGTGAGTTGTCGACACTTGTTAGAGTTGAATGGACACTCCTCAATCAACTTCGTCCATTTGTGAGACACTTCATTTCCCTATTGTTCTCTATCTGGCATATGTCTAAGTGGGTCCATGTTCTCCCTTTATTCTGAAAGACTGTTGTGTCAAGGTTAACAAATCAATTCCTTTTATCCTAGCCTTGTTTCATCCACCTCACCCTTCCTAGCAATTTGGTTAAGTCTGTAAGTGAGCATGTATGGCAGGCTTCACAATGGATTTAATAGTTACTCTGATTCAAGTTATACTATTATGATCTATTGATTACCACTATCATGTTTAACATTGTTGTAGTTTGATTATTAACATAAACTTGTGAATATTATACATCTTTGATGCATACAGGACCGTTCATATTATTGCTCAACCTTCAGTTTGAGTAGTTTAATTTGGTCAAACCCAGTTTGACTTGGCCAACACGGTTCCCAAGGCAGTATGGCTACAATGTTCGAGATTGTACATTTGTTCTCCAGATATATCCAGTACACCATTTCCACACACTGTTGATGGTTATTGGCCATTATACAGCATTATATTGGTTTATAATTATTATTATGGCCATATTTTTATTACTAGATATGGTGTTGGCCTTCAGATGCATATTTTGATGGATATATATGGTATTTGTAGTCAGTATTTATGGATTTGAGGTCTCTGGTTCATTTGGTGCACTCAGATATTGATTTTGGGGAAAGGAAATGAAGATAATGGCACATTTATTCTTCAGCAAGGATTATCAATGTTTTATTACATAAAAATTTAAAAATTACCATGGCTGCTCTAGAAAAAATGATTTGGCTAGTGTGGGATAGGAAATGGCTTTCAGGTGATATCTTATGATGAGATGAGGTCCTACATGCACCCTCCATGCTTCACACCCTCCACTGGGTGACTTCACATGTTGTATCTTCTTCCTAGAGAGGACGTCTCCCCTTGGAGGGCGCACTTGTCCATAACATGGCATGTTATTATCATGATGTATCTTTATATTGTTGTATTATAGGGAGCCTAGGGTGAATTCGGTCCCTAAAGCATCTCCCTTGTCCATGTACGACATGTTAATACACTTCATTATGATATATCTCTTTGTACCTAGGCCCTAGAGGCAAAAGTGTGCACCCTCTTATGAGTGATCCATATATGATGTAAAAATGTAATCTCCGTCGTTGATGATGTTTTAATCTCAACCATTGGATTGAGTTGATTAGAATGTGGACATCACTCTCAATCTATTTAAGAGAGATGATCCCATCATTGTATCCCATCGGGATTTTGGATCTTGTATTGGAATCAATAATAAAAGATCTTTTGGCATACTTGTGAAATCTATGAGAAGTTCGTGACTATTGTGTTTTTGAGTCTCTCTGGGCACTAGATGTTTAGATTTTGTTTCTTTGCATATCTTTGGTGTTGATCTTGCTTGTAGGAGGGTGCATTTGTTGACTACTCAGAGGGGTGACTCTCTCTCTCTCTTCAAATCGTTTCAGTGGGTTTTACTTATCAATTTTGCTTAGCATTTTATTCGGGTTTCCTCTTGATTTTTCTTGCATGCATTTCTTTCTTGTTAAATTTAAATTCAAGCACAATTTTAGATGATTCTTATTGTGTGTAATTTCTCTTTGGCAGAAGGGTGCACTAGGTAAATTGGATCTTCAATTGGAATTAAAATCAAGCTTCCAAGTTGACAATGTTGGACAAAGAACGACATTTCATGGCATTTCTCATTTCCAGGTAAGTCAAATTTCTTCTAAGCTTTGTTTTCAGTATTTCCATTCCTGGGAATAAAAATAAAAAATTTGAAAGGCTCGTTTTTAGATTCACCTAGTTCTAAGTTGTGTCCATCTTTAATATTTAAAACCCAAGTTTAAAATAACTTAAACCCTCTAGGGACCAAGTTTCATGTCAACCGGACTCCATTTGCCCATCCAAAACACTGGGCTCTCTTGAAAATTTTTGGTTACCCCAACCCGGTTTCATTTTCAGTCACTGCATATGGTTTAATGTCCAAACCCCATCATGCATGTACATTTAAAAATTAAAAAAATTACTGTAAACTTGAAACACATGAGATATATTTTCAACTTATCAACTCTGAAAATTTTATGACAGCCCTAGTTTTCTTACTCTGAAAATTAATTCAGTCAACACACATGAAAATTAAAGACTCGTATTTTTTACCAAATTGGTTCAGGAAAAACCCCAAAAAGAAAACCTGTTCTTCAGAGAAATTTTTATTTCTTTAAAGACAATTTCACTCAACAAAATACAACAGTACTTATCTAATTTTCTTCTTGAAAACTGTGTCAAAAATTCACTAAACAACTGCAGTACAGATTACTCAATTTTTGCCACACGTGTGAATGTAAGAACACCTCGATTTCTGTGCCTGCATATTGCCAAGAAAATCATGTTGTATGGTCTAATGTACGAACAGCAATAAATGTTGGTACCTTCCTCAAAAACCGTGTTGTACGGATTCTTGAATCTGCCTCAAAAACCATGCCCTTTCACCTCGATTTATGTGTTGTATGGCTTGCATTAATTGTTGTATGACTGCATTGGAAATCGTGCCATTCTGGTGGTAAAAATGCCTAGAAAAACGTGCCCCCCTTTCTCTTCTTGTTTCTTGGAATTTGTGCAAGAATTTTCTCTCTGGTTTTTTCTCTTCTCTCTTGCTCCTCCTCTCTCCAAAAATTCTCTCTTTGGAATGTGAACAATTGAATTAGGTTTGCCTTTCCCAAGCCTTTTTGTTTGAGTAACTTCCAACTCCAAATCAACGGCTTAGATTAAAAAACAACTAAATGAGATCTAGGGCCCATCTCATTTCCTCATTAAAAATTACTTTTTAAATACTAAATGAGAATTTAATGCACACCCACCTTTTAATCCCATAAAGTCACTTTAAAATCATTATAACTCAAACTCACATTAAAAGGTCACTTTATTAAATAAAGTCATTCTCACCTTTTAAATAAGCTAGGGACCACATTTAAAGTGTCATTGTACACCCCAAGGCATGAATGGACAAACACTTCCTAGGTTAAATTTCAACACTCCCTCTTACCGAGGAAGGTGTTTTCACCACTCCCATCTTGTCTCTAAAATAAATATGCTTCCCTCTTCCCAAGACTTGGTGAGAATATCTGCTACCTACTCATCAGTAGAAATGTACTGCAACTCTACAGCACCTCTCTGAACATAGTCTCTGATAAAGTGGTATATGATCTCAATGTGCTTTGACCTCTCATGAAACATTGGATTCTCAAAGAGCCTGATGCAACTCTTATTGTCACAATGAACAATAGTAGGCCTCAGCTCCTACCAAATAAGTCTACCATCAACTTGCAAAGCCACAAGGCCTCACAACTAGCCTGACTGGCTGCCACGTACTTAGCCTCTGCATAACTCAATGCAACAGACTTTTGCTTTCGACTGAACCACAACACAACTATCGAGCCCAAACTGAAACAACAACCAGAAGTGCTCTTCCGGTCTGAAGCACTGCCTGCCCAATCTGAATCCGTGAAACCAGCCAAGCCCACTCCACCTGACCTCCTGTAGTCCAGACCATAATCTACAGTCCCAGAAAGGTATCTCAAAATGTGTTTTGCAGCTGTCCAGTGCACTCTCCTAGGCTCCACCATGAACTGACTGAGAGTGTTCACCGCAAAATTCATATCTGGTCTGGTGTTGACCAAATACATCAACGAACCAATAAGATGACGAAACAAAGTAGGATCCACCAACTCTCCCTCAAAAGCAGTGATGGGGATTCATGCTTTGACATGGTCAAGGCACTTGAGTCAAAACTTTATTCTAATAGGATCTCAAAGTTCCATCAATAGTCATGGAGAAGCGCACAATGGATGTAATGGTCAACCCAAAATCAAAGATCTACAATATTCTTCCATTTTCTACAAGGAAGTTCTCAAGAAGCCTCCAATGGTACATTGTTCCACGATTTGAGAAGCCAGCCATACTACTTGCAAGCCTATCAAGAGGTCAATAGTAACCAAATTTATTGATATGGCACCAACATGTATGTGAATTTTGAAGTCATAGGACTCACAAGAGAGGCATGCCAAACACATTTCGAAAGACCATGAATTTGTTCTAGGAGAGGTGCAATTTGTTCTACAAAGTTAGCACCGTTGTTCTAAACAAGTCACACGAAAGTAATTATCCCACCTGATAAAAGAGAATAGGTGGTGGAAGACCAATGCAATAGATAGGGACAAGCCATCCAACCCAAATCCCATCATGGAACACCACTATAGGAGTTATCAAGAAAACAACTTGGAGTTTGATGGAGAAAATATCTTGCACATGGAGGTTTTGTTGAGGGCAAATTTTGACAAGGTATTGCAAGAATGGGCACACAAAAATCATGCATAGGATATGTGAAAAACTTGTTTTGAGTAGAAGTTTGGAGCACAAGTACAATCACCAACTATGAAGAAGGGAAAGACTCAACCAAGCATGGAGAACAATTCGAAAAGCACGTAAAAATTTTCTCTCATGAAGAATGAGTAAAAGAATTATCACTAACCTTGGGAATGACAGCATATCCATTATGGATGGTCTAGTTCATTTATTGATTGACAATTACTTAAGAAAAACTCAAAACCTTGATCATGTGTTGATTCAGTGATGTTAAAGGTGAAAAGTATTGTGGTTGTTAGGGTGCAATAGGACTTTGGTGTCTACAACGACTCTTGCAATTGAAGCAAGACTAGATTAACCTCATCGACCCTCATGACAAGAAACGATCCACGATCTTCCATCCTTTATCAATAGTTTTTCCTACAAATGGTATTGTCATAAGGAGAAGCATAAAGAAACAAAACACTGGACTACATTGTGGAAACAATTTGTCATTTGATTTAAATGAGGGCCCAACCAATGGTAATGCAACCTTGGCATAAATACTAAAGAAATGCACCAATTCACAAGAGAAAAAATGTCTAAAACAATAAGAATTTGGTCTCTTTGATGTCTACACCCAAGGACGCAAACCCTATTCCCAACAACTACAATAATGAACAAGTCAATGGCAAGCAAATAGAAGAGAAACTTGTTGATGAACAACATCAAGGGGAGATGTAGACCATCTTGAAAGATCAGCGTTGCCAACGAAGGGGAAGAACGAAAGTATCTCAAAATCGTGAACAAAGGTGGAAAAAAAAATAGGCTAAGGCAGTGGTGGCATGTTCGGAGGAATAAGGAAAGGAGGGGGAAATGTAATCCACATGAGAAAAGATGCATCTCGAAGGAGCTATTCTCCACAAAATAAGGATAAGAAACTCTGTGTTAAAAAGGAAGTTTTGAATACAATTATGTATTCTAATAGTGAAGATGTATTTCAATTGCATGTCAAAAGAGGATAACAATCAAGCACTCTCCTCCTAGTATTTTAGCTCCAGCATTTCTACCTTCAAAGTGGGATGTCAAGGCATAGAGATGATGGCAAAAGACAA
Source organism: Pseudotsuga menziesii (assembly GCA_001517045.1). Lineage (NCBI taxonomy): Eukaryota > Viridiplantae > Streptophyta > Pinopsida > Pinales > Pinaceae > Pseudotsuga > Pseudotsuga menziesii. Next base: position 1,129,519 of record LPNX010140845.1, on the reverse strand, counting down.
ACAAAGGGCAAGAAATGAGGGTAGCTCTAGTTGCAAGGGTGGGGGACTGCAAATAGGTTAGAAGCTAAACAAAAGGAGGGGGTAGGTAGGGGAGAGTGTGCTGGAAATTTCTTCAAAGGTTTGGCAACACATTGAAGAGTAAGAACCTGAAGGGGAACTGGAAACATCTAGAGAGGTTGGTAATGAGGAGTGTGTGGGTATAGATGAAGTAGATTGGTTAAAGGGTCTTGGAAGTACACATGACAGCGCATATAATTTTATTCTAGCAGGTTAAAGGTATCTTTGCACTGTTTAGAGTCTCAATACATGAAAGGATTGAGAGCTAAAACTTATTTTCATCTTAAATTAGTTGACATGTTTAACGAAGAAGGCCCATCAGAAAAGGGTAAGGTGGTAGGTGAGATGGATTTCCACTTCTTCATGAATTTGTTGTGCAATATTTGGGTAAGCTGAAAGGATTACTTGCCAACTTAGAGGGGCAGCATTCCAACAAACATTAGATTGTTTAAAAAGCATTCAAAACAATATGACAAGTGCTCTATCGATCATGAGATGGGTGGTGAAAAGGAACGAGAAAGGAATTTGTGATCATTTGGTGTTAAATTCTCACTTAAGTTTGGTCCATGAGTATACATTTTGTTTGGCACTGGACACCTCTTCTAATTTTACTTGATACAATAACCATGGCCAAGGAAGATTTAGAGATGTGCACTCATTTAATTTAACTATATTGCACTGAGCTTTGCTGGTGGAGGTAAAAGGGGGCGGATTTCAGGGACAGATGGAAGGTACCCCAAATTTCCAAAGAAAAAGCCAATGGCAAAGGCAAAATATATTACAAAATTGATAAAAATTCAAAAATTTTAAAACTTATATTCTAGTGTATATGATTACCAGACAACTTAATAAAAGCTATGTTACTAGAAACGTGACGGGGGTTGGCGATTTTGTGAAGAAACGGAGTAGAAACGGGGACGGAACGAAAATGCTCATTCCCGTTTCTAAAACAAAGAAATCGTTTCTTACGAAACGATTCATTTCGTGCAGCGATTTGGGCAGAAACTATTTTCGGTTTCTCAGGGAACGCGGTCCGTTTCTAACGTTTCGAAGGCAAAATCGTTGAGCTAATAGGTGCCTTTGGTGGATGGCAAGTCATCTATCAAGGTAAATGCAAAATTAATGTTGGAAGAGTGTTGAACAAGGAATCTCGCTGCCTACCGCGGCTCTGACTACCTCCCGTACACTGCATTGAAAGCTCAAACCGTGTCTGAACTCTATGCCTTCGCCTTCACTTCAGTGATAAGTCTGCTTTGGCTGATATACTGTAAAGTGAAATGGAGTAGAGCCAAGTGAAATGGAGTAGAGCCGAGAATAGTGCTGGAGTAGTGAAAGTGGAGACTAGTTTGAAGAATAGAGACAGCTAGTTTGCAAATTATCAGTTAGGTATGCTCAAGACTTTATCATTCTTTTCCAAGATCTTGCCTTGAGATTTACAAAGTTAATTATATGTATAAAATCCCTGACGGGCTAGGTTAGGTTAGAAAGAGTTACACAACAAAAGTGACTAACAGCACAAAGAAGCCATTCACTGATGCACCTACAGTTTTTTTTTTAATCTCACCCACCTGGGTGGATTCGCCCAGCAAGCATCCGTGCGTATTCTTTGTCAAGCTTGCAATAAATTAAGCAAGCAATTGAATCCATAACTTAACGGTCTCGTGCAATTAACAGATGGCTATCCCACCAGGGGCTCACGCTGGTAATCCATAATCCACGGACTAATGCACCCCCTTACTCCAGTTACTCACGCTCCATGGAAGAGTTGATACCTGTCCCATAGCAACTCAGTTAATGGCTAACGCCCATAGTTGATTGAGTTTGCTTGCCTCTGGAAGGCTAATATTAACCCGTGGACAGGGTTACATCCTAATAATATTTTAAATCAGGGGTTCTTCTTCCCCAAGTGTGAGTTGATTGCAACAACATTTTTATAAATACATTCTATAAACTGTTGAAGATTTGAAGCAAGGCCAGATGGTAAAGTTCTTTATCCAGGAAATCGCTATTGATCAATTTTGAGATGAACTCCCAAAATATAATCCAGATGTCGTAAATTCTGAGATGAACTCCCAAATATCACCCAGATGTCGTGTGATGCTCATATTCTATTAAATATTTTGTTGATTTTCTTAATGGTGGAAATCTTGAGTCAAACTTGAGTTCGATTATGAGTTTAGGTTTAGGGTTAAGTTTATTTGTTTTGTTGGAATCTTTTTTCCTAACTACCACCACTGCCTCACCAAAACCTAACAAATCTCCAACATCTTTAAAAGTAGCGTGCAGCAGCATTGAATGGGTTCCAATCATTCAACAGTTCTCCTAGTAGAGGAGGTTAAAATCTCCATGTATTCCATTTTAAATCTACATGCTAAAAAGCGAAAAACAAAGCTTCATTCTGTCAAATTTGGTGAATTTTCTTAGAAGTCGAGCTTCATTAAATGATCTAAAAACGATGTGTCTGAATCGTCGATTGCTGTGAATTTCATGATTTCCCTGATTAATTGGTCAGATTCTAGCAAAATTTATGATAAAACATTACAAATTTATGATAGAAATTCATTCGATGCAGATTACAAATACAGAGTATATTCTTCTATTTTAGAGTTAGTTATTTTGGCAGTTTGACCCCGAAAGTGCAAATTTGAGCATCTTTCAACTATACCCTCATCACTCCAAATTTCATACCTTAACATTGGACATTTAACAATTGTCTTTATTCAAAGAAAAATTACTTGGCAAAGCTACAGTCTATTTCTAGAATTCATCATTTTTCCCATTGCCAAGACACCATTTTCTTATCAGTTCAAGATTTATATTCCTGGCATAGTCACAGTGAAAGATTTTCTTCAGTCACACTGAAAGATTTTCTTCTGTCTGCCTCTAAGCAAAGTACTTTCTTTGCAATTTGGAGTTAAGTATTCTCTTTCGTCAGTCCAAATATTAGGTTTTTGCAAAGGCTTTTTAAAAAAAATTCACCTAAAGATCCTAATTTTATCCGTTCTTTAACATTTACTAGAAATTTGCTTCCAAGAACGAGCGATCAACTCTAATTTTGTCTATCACTTTACGGTAAGAGATTTAGTTTAAAAACGAAAGAATTTGAAGTTCGTCGCAGCAGATAAGAAACATGTAATCTGTTTAATGGTTAAAGAATCAGACCTTTATTCATGTTCATGTTACTAGTTATGCAGTTCTACATGTAGAAGTTTCATAACATTTTCGACATTTATACGGTAAATATTGGCTTTAATTGATTCTATTTTATTTTTCTGTTATTGTTGAATTCTTGCTGAAATAGTATGCAAGAACTGTCAAATTTGCGTTTACATCATATTTTATTTTTCTATTTTGTTCATTTGAAGTGCGATTGAAGCTTTTTCTTGTAGGTTAAAATACATTCTTTCTTCCAGATCTTCTTGCTCTGTGATTGTAGTTGTATTTTTTTTCTTCTTTGTTTGGAGGTTAAAATTAACATTAAGTAATCAAAAATTCTGAAAATAGAACAAAACAGGGTAATTGGCAAAATCGTTGTCTTAAACCCAAATCTGAAAACACTGGTATATGGAAAAATAGTTATGTTCATTAGAATTCAAAGAACTTTCAGTTTGTTGTTTTTCTTTCTCCTCGTTTCGTTTCTTATATGCGAAACCTGTAAACTCCATTTCTCGTACCGTTCTCGTTTCTTGTTTCCCGTTTCTCGTTTCTAGTAACTTAGAATAAAAGTAGCAATTCTTAAATAATAAGCCCAAAACCTTGTTTGGGTGGATACTGAATCCTGAAGAAAAAACATGGATCACGGGTAAAGGGCCTACCAAACATGGGAATCAAAACTACTGTTGGGACCATTCCCAAATGTCAAAAAATTAAACTTTGACAATCACTGCGAAAATAGTGTTTGTCCTGGTCTAAATATTTTTCTTGGAAAACCATTGCCACACCGGCACCAATTTGGATAAAGGGCATCAAAATGTCCTCCAGACCATGAGGAACGTCTCCGGGACACCTCGTTATTTTTGTCAAAAAATGTATAGGGGGAGTGGGAAAAACCCCCAAGTTGCAGGAGACGACCTTTCCGATTCGGAAGTTCCCCTGCAATCCCGGGCACGGAAGCTATACTTTCCACTGCTAGACATCAAGTTACTCTACATTGATTTGCCTTTATATAACAATGTGTGAAAAGATAAGCACCATGTATAAAATGAAATCTAACCTCGAATATTTGGGCCCTGAGATTGGCCCCCGCAAACTTAGACGTCAAAGGCTGTTGCACTTGTTGGCTCAATGAAGCGCCTGATAAAATCCCTTTTCCCACCGCATAACGAGAAGACCTATGAACACCTACGCTACCAAGAGAAGACGACTGTAAGCGAATAATTATGCTCTCCATCGCCCGACACGCCGAAGCTCTGGAAACTCGTGGTTAATGTGACGCTAGGGTTGCTCGAAGACGGTAGGGTGATCAACTCTCAATGGAATGAGGAAAAAAGCCTCGGCCTAACCACGTACCCTCGACGCAATACTAAGTCCCGCTGGAATGAAATCGGTCGAGGGTGAGGATAAATCGGTCGAGGGTGAGGATCTCGGGGATAGGAGAATCCAGGGCGGAACTGATGGTTTATCGTTTCAGCCCGACGTGGTCATCGTCGGGGACTGACTCCTCTCTTTTCGCACGCGCAGAAATTCCAAAAAAATGGGTAAGGTTGAATTCCAAAAAATTCCATGCTGGCATGATGACCCGGAAAGTTTGAATTGTACATATACCATACGCACTTAAACCACCAGTCTTGTCAAACGAATGGTGGGGTGGAGATTTGTACATATTCCAGTCGTTATCGTTCATATCGTAATTGTTAATGGCTAAAAGAAAATAGATTGTCAAATGTCTTTTAATATTTAAGTAATTGGTAGGGGTACTTAACTAAAAATATTTTATAAATTTGAATATCTCCTCAAGGTATCTAAATGCATTTTGTGTAGGTGATTTTAATGCTTAAAATAATAGGAGAGGAATTTTGGTAGTTTTTTACTCAAAACTATAGCTATTTTGTAGTTATTTTGGGTTGATAGAATTACATGTGTTAAGCCCTAACATATAGCTTAGTTGGTTGGGTTTAAGTTCTCGAAGCAAGAGGTCAGGGATTCAATTCTTGATGGGTCGAAAGTAATGAAATGAATTGTACAATATCAAATGTCGCTATGCAATTCATTTTGCTACTTTCAATCCCACTTTTTCACCCATGTCGGCATCCCCCTCAAAATTGCTAAATAAGTTATTCAACCTCATGATAAATTGATGATTAGTAAATGATGCTTATGGGAAATGGCATAGTCTAAATGTTTTATTAATTTGTCTTTTATAGCCACTCAAAGCATCAAGCCAATGGTTTTATCTTGAAATCCAACCATAATTATTTGGGTTGATAGAATTACTAATATTATATGTTGGCATTGCATAATCTAGTTGCAGTATGGGTATGAAAGGGTGTTGAACCCATTTTTGCATTATAAAAAACAATTTCATCGATCCAAAACTTCAATTTTGACAAAGATTACTTATTCCAGTGATGGCAAACTAGAAAAGTCTAAATTCATAGAACATTTAGTCATCTTCATATGGGAAAAAGGTCATAGTGAAAGACTTGAATATAACGCTTAAATCAATCAAACCCAAAAAATGATATTTTGTAATAAATCGCATAATCCTACCAACCTCCCACATGCTTAAACCAACATAAATCAACCTTAACCCAAGATCTAGTAAGCACTAAAAGTGATCAAAAATAAATGTTCAAATCTATATGGGGTAATTTTTGTACATCTTTGTAGGCTAAGTAGTCAAATTGTTGTATGAAGGGGATCCTTTACCCCACAAACAAGGGGTTCTCATATGTCAATAGTCGACATTTAGCTAGGTTGTGACCTTAAATTATATCATTGTTATTAGTATGTCAACAATAGGGTCTGCAACCATTACAACAATATAGTCAATATGAGCTCAGTATGCCACTTAAGGAAATAAAACCTATGTGGGGAGGATAACACTTCATACAAGATCCTGGCTAGGATGGATCTATGTTAGTTTATTTTGTTATTAAGTTTGGTTTTTTATATTCTTTTTAATATTATGGGTCATTGTTTTTATATTATCTTATTATGGCCAACTTTCTTTTTTTTAACTTTTATATCAAAATTTCAAAATGATCCAAGTTTTACGTATGGTAAAACAATACTCGAGGGGCTTTTCCCAATTCGAAATCGATCCATGTCTTCAAAAACAAATCATAGTTTTGAATATATCAAACATTGATTGACCAAAGAGAAGTTCGTTATAAGATTAGACAACTCCCTCGTTGTGATGCTCAAAGGGGTGAAGAAATAGGGTTGAAAGTAATGAAATGAATTACACAATGTCAAATGTCATTATGCAATTCATTTTGCTATTTCAATCCTAGTTCTTCACCCATGTCAGCATTCCCTAATAAGTACTAAATAAGTATTCAAACTCATGAGAAATTGATAATTAATAAATGACACTTATGGGAAAATACATAGTCCAAACGTTCTATTAATTTTACTTTTTCCAACTACTCAAAGTATATCAGGAAGGCAAACCAAACTTTTTATCTTTAAATCTGACCATAATCATTTTGGATTGATATAATTACAAATATCGGATGTTAACATTGTACAATTTGGTTGCAATAAGTGCATTAAAGGGTTTGCATCCATTTTGCATAATAAACAACAATTTCATCCATCCGAAACTACAACTTTGACCAAGATTGTTTAGACTAATTCTAGTGATGGAAAACTTGAAAAGTCCAAATTCATAGAACATTTATCCTTCCTCTTTTGGGAAAGTGATCATAGTGAAAGACTTTGATATTAAATACTTGAAAATTAAACCCAAAATTGTCATTTTGTAATAAATCACATAAACTCGCCACATGTTTAAACCAACCTGTAATCTACTAAGCATTGAAAGGGATTAAAAATAAATGTTCGAATCTATAGGTGGTAAAGTGTGTACACCTCTGAGGACTCAAATCAACGAACTTTCTCAGGCACGTGAAAACGCTTTGGGCGACCTGGACGAGGAGGAGCGCAGCTCCTTAAGGACCGAGGCTGGTCAAGCCCGTCCCATAGACAATCAGAGTGGCTGGCTGAGCTTCGATTAGCTGCTGAAAGTGGTGGAGGCCCCTGAATCCATGCATTGAAGTTGGCCCGGAGTGGGTAGGGCATCAAGATGGTGGAGGAGGTAGGCGATTCCTTGCCTACCCGTTCGAAAGCCTTTGATAGGCTAATTGCCAATCATGCCAAGCGATCAGGAAAAAGAGAGGTGCCGAAATTTGTTAAGCGAATAGAAGATGTGCCGAAGGTAGCCCTTCACCCAGAAGAAACGATCCGGGTTGCCCTGTCACTGGCAGATTGAGCACTGATTGGGCAGTTCACAGGGTTGTGGCCCTCACCCAAAACCACCGATAGCTGGGTTCAAAGGAACTGGAGACCGCTAATATCCAAAAACATGGCCTCCTACACCATCGGAAGGGGATACTTCCTCTTTGACTTCGAATCCAAAGACGACAAAGACTTAATCTTCAGAAATGGGCCCTACTTCATGGGGTCGCAAGGTCTATACCTCAATGGATGGTCGTCGGACTTCGATCCAGAAGCTGATACCCCCAAAGCTGTCCCAGTCTGGGTTAGACTGCCCAACCTGCCTATGCACTGCTGGAACCCCAAATCCCTTCATGCTATAGAGGACGTACTGGGAAAATATATCGACATGGCCAGCCCAAAGGACCAATATGCTTGCGCCCGCATATGTGTGGAGGTCGACCTCGAAGCTGGACTACCATAAGCTATAAACCTCATGGTGGGGAACTGGTCTCACATCCAGAAACTGGACTATGAACAACTCCCCTTCAAGTGCAGAGGCTGCCACGAGTATGGGCACTTCATCTGAAACTGCCCTAAAACTCCGGAAAGTCAGCAGGAGAAGGGGGAAGGATGGCATAGGGTGAACAGATCCAGATCTAAAAACCAAACTGGTGGGGGCCCTAAGAAAGGTGAGGGGAGTGGCCCAACTGGAAAACCCCAAGAGCCCCCAAGATCTATAGAATCAGTGGAAGCAAGGGAGGAACCCTTAGAAACAGAAGACAGATCTAGCCCCGAAAAGAGCAAGGAACCGGAAACACTCATCTCAGTCCAAGGGAGAGACAATGAGGAAGACACAGCAGAAACTAAAGCAAGAGAGAGTGAGGGTAAATCTGATGAAGAACTGGACTCGGAAGAGGATGACGAGGAAGAAGGGGAAATTGAAATAACAACCCCAAGAATGGCTAAAACAAAGGGAAGGAAATCTAGAAAAGAAGTACGGGACCAAGCAACATACAAGGATAAGCTGCAAGGATCCCAGCTAACCTTGGAAAAGCTGTTAAAAAACCCAAGAAACACCCGCCAGCATGGGCATGCCTCGAAAGGGATGCCTACAGCTCCCAAAAGTAAGTAATGAAGACTATTTCCTGGAACTGCAGAGGGCTCGGTAGCAAAGGCAAGGAAGAAGCTATGCTAGATCTAATCTCTCTCCATCATCCGGACATTCTACTGATCCAGGAAACCAAGTTGGAGGAGTCAGCATTCCTCCAAACGAGTAAAAAAATTTGGAAAAAAAAAGGTGTTGCTGCTTTAAGCTCCAGAGGAGCAGTCGGGGGTATAGGAACCCTATGGGATGACAGAAAATTCGAAGCTATGGTCATAAAAAACAACACTCATTGGATCCTCACAGTGCTGAAGCAAAAATACACCAACTCTCTGGTAAGTATAATTAACATATATGCTCCTAATTCTTATGACAAAAAAATAAACTATTGGAATCTTCTCCGTGAAGAACGAAATAATCTGCAGGGTAATGTCATATTGGCCGGGGATCTGAATCTCATTCTCAGCCAGAACGAAAAAAGAGGGGGATCTAGCTCCACATATCCTATCAAAGACATAGTGGAAGACATCATTATGACCTGGGACCTCATTGATATCAAGCCATCTACCAGGAAATACACCTGGACCAATAGGAGGTTCAGGCCGGGGCACATAGCGGCCAGACTTGACCGATTCTTGGTTCAGGACAACTTCCTCCTACAAGGCCTGATTATATCCTCCAAAATCCTCTCCGTTGGAGGCTCCGACCATAAGCCTATCCTTCTGGAAATGGTGCAAGAAAAAAACTTAGGACCCATACCGTTTAGATTGAACTCCATGTGGGCCAAGCGTGATGAATTCCTTCAGATTGTAGCACATTCTTGGGCCCATCCGGTCACCGGATCTCCCTTCTTTGTATGGGAGGAGAAGTTGAGGAGGCTCAAAAAAACATTGAAACGCTGGTCCAAGACGCTCCCAAATCCAAACATGGCCAAGATTCAAGCTGCCCACGAGCTGGAGTCGCACCAGGTAGATATGGAGGATAAAGATGTGACTTTAAATGACATACAAAAAGAGACAACGCTGCAGCTGAACCTTCACGCGGCGTGCAGAGAGGAGGCTGAATGGTGGCGCCTCAAATCCAGATGCAAATGGTTGAGGGATGGTGACAGAAATTCAAGTTTCTTCCAAAAAATGACTAAGGTCAGGAAAAATCAGAATAATGTCCGTGAGATCCAGCTCAATGATAAGATAATCAACCAATTTGATGAAATAAAAACTGAAGCCACCAACTATTTCAGCGAGCTGCTCACTGAACAGCCTATCTCCAGCGACGGCCAGCTTTTGAATCTTGTCCCCAATTCTATAACGAGTAGTGACAATGACCACCTGAACCATGTCATCACGTTGGAGGAGGTTAAAGAAACTGTAGACAACATGGAGGAGGATAGGTCCCCAGGACCATACGGGTATAATGTGAACTTTATATCTATCTGCTGGGACATTGTGAAAAAAGATTTACTTAAAATGATCAGGAAATCTCAAAGCTGTAATAAGATAGGAGGAAGTACGAATTCAGCGTTCTTGGCCCTCATACCAAAGGAGAAAGATGCTAAGACCTTTGACAGGTTCAGGCCAATTTCATTATGTAATATAGGGTATAAAATCATTACTAAGCTCATGGCTACAAGACTAAAGCACATCATGCTAGCCATTATCCCGGAGAATCAGGGTGGATTCATCAAAGGATGGAAAATATGGGATAATATCATTTTAGTGCAAGAAGCCATCCATTCTAGTATGAAGAATGGATACAAAGGAATGGCGGTGAAATTAGACCTGGCAAACGCTTTTGACAGAGTTAGTCATTCATTACTCCTTCAGGTTATGCTGAGATTCAGTTTTGCTCCCAAATTTGTCTCTTGGGTCAAGGCTTGTATCAGCAAGCCTTGGATTGCCCCCCTCATTAACGAAAGAGCTGGCCCTTTTTTCCAAGCTACGAGAGGCCTGAGGCAAGGATGCCCGCTCTCACACCTACTCTACGCCATTCAGGCCTCGGTACTCAGTTTCCAATTGGAACATGCTAGACTAGAGCAGGAGCTGCCAGGCATAAGGCTGGCCAGAGGAGTCAAAGATATTAACCACTCTCAGTTTGTCGATGATACTATTTTAATGGGAGGTGCCAGCCAGATCATAGCTCGTCGATTCAAAGCTGAATTGAATCGTTACTGCCAGGCCTCCAGAAGTAAAATTAATCTCAGGAAGAGTCAGATCTTTGGATGGAACATTAACCCAAGGGAAATGTCAGATATAGCCAAAATCCTAAATATGAATGGAGTTGTAAGCTGGGACTCATTCAAATATCTAGGGGTGCCTATTGTTAAAACAAAATCCAAGTCCTCGGACTGGAACCCCATCGTGGAAAAAATAAAAAATAAAATATCAGGTTGGGGGACTGCTTGGTTGAATCTAGCGGGGAAGGTTTTTCTAATTAAAGTTGTCCTGAACAGCTACTTGCTCTATCAATACTCTCTGATTCTAGCACCGGGCAAAATCATAAACCAAATTGAGGTATTACTGAAATCCTTTCTCTGGAACGGTGGGAACAATGGAGGAGGTAAAAAGTATGCTCTGGTAAGCTGGAAAACCGTTAAGCTGCCCAGAATTGAGGGAGGTCTTCAAATCAGGGACCTCAATTATCAAAATTTGGCCATTGGGGCCAAATTACTCTGGAATATGCTAAAATCTAAGCCAACCTAGTGTAGTCGAGCTCTTAAAACCAAATATTTTCCAGGATCAAGGCTGAGATGCCTGGAAGGAGACCACGTGAAGAAAAAGGGATCTCCCATCTTCAATCTGTGTAAAAAATCACTGTCTCATTTTATCGAAAAATTATATTGGATACCGGGTAATGGAAAAGACATAAATTTCTGGAAGGATTCAATCTTTGGTAAGCTCCCTCCACGCCTACCTCGTTTGCAATCATGGATGGAGGCCAGAGCACTGTCAACGCTTTGGAGCATTTCAGACTGGGAGGTGAACCATCCAAATCGCTGGATATCTTGGGTAATGCTGGACTGTCCAGAAGCGTTGGAAAATGATAAAATGCAACTGATAAATCACCTGGTCGGGATAGCTCCGATTTCCAAATCCTTGAAAGATAGACGTGGCTGGGGCAATCAAAATGGAAACTATACAACGGCTGAGGGGTATAACGTGTTTGTAGCAAATTATATGGTGCCAGCGAATCCAGCAATTTGGAATCACAATTGGAACAACAAAACGTTGCCCAAAATCGATGTGTTCACGTGGACATTGATTCACCTAAGACTGCTAACGGGAGAGAATCTGGAGAAAAGGGGGATAACAGGCCCTTTTAGATGCCCTCTTTGTGCTGAAAACTCAGAGTCTATTTCTCATCTCTTCTTTAACTGCCCATATACTATTTCAATCTGGAATGATGTAATGATGAATGAAGAAGATGGGTTTCATTGGAATGGAAACAATCAAGAATTCTTCATCCATTGGGAAAGAATGTACAAGGGCGAGCTGGGGGAAAAAAAGGTGTGAGAGCCTGCTGGCTGAAACTGTCTAAAATTGTTTGCTGGTGCATCTGGTTAGAAAGAAATCAGAGAATCTTTCGAAATAGGAGCCAACCAGCGTGGAAGGTAATTGTCAAAATCAATGCTCTTCTAGGGGTGGTGGTAAGAAGCACCACGATTCCATATAATAAAGCCGAGCTAACAGAAAAAGAAAAAATATGGATGCAAAGTTTCAATATTCAGGAAAATAACAGCATAGCCATCAACAAATTTGAGAATTGGGAAATAAGAATGGACAAATCCCAATTCGAAAACTGATTAAGAGAAAGAAAGATATTCAAACTGTTCTTTGATGGAGCTTGAAAAGGGAATCCGGGGAAAGTGGGAGGAGGAGGAGTTGTCATCAATCCCACAGGGAAAGTGGAAATCAAATACTCTTGGAACATCGGACACAAGTCTAATAATATGGCAGAAGCATATGGGCTATGGCAAGGCCTTAAGCAGGTGCAAAAAGTAGGAGCGGATGAAGCTGTGGTTATCGAAGATTCGAGGCTAATTATCCAAGCAGTGAGTGGAGGAAGAAGGGGCAAAAATGAGAGGATGGAAAGACTGTTAAAAAGAATCAGATATATGATCAAAAGGTTCAGGAAGATTGACTTCTATCATGTTCTCAGGGAACTTAATATGAAGGCGGACAAAGAAGCTAATAACTTCATAGATATAGGGTGCTATGAACTCAAGGTTAACTCAAAGATAAGTATGGAAATCCCACCATAATTTGCCTTCTGTCTAAGGATGGGGAGTTTGAGCAGATTTTTGTATTCTTGATCAGCGCCTTTAAGCTAAATCTCTCATATTAATATAACCGTTTTTGTTATAAATAAAAAAAGTGTGTACACCTCTGTAGATTAAGAAGTCAAATTGAGGTGTGAAGGGGGTCCCTAGTTCCACGAACAAAGGGGTCTCATATGTCAACCTTTGACATCTAGGTAGGTTGTGAACTTAATTTATATCAATATTATTATTATAATAATAATAATAAATAAACTCTTTCATACATACAGGATCCAAGTTAGGATGGATTTATGTTATGTTGTTTTATTATTAAGGTTGGTTTTCATATTATTTTTATTGCCATGGGTTAATGTTTTTTTAATTTTATCTTTTATTATCATAATTAACTTTTGTTTCTTTTCTTTTACAACGACGTTTTACTGTGATCCAAGTTTTATGCATGGAAAAACAATATTCAAAGGGGTTTTCCCTATTCCAAATCAATTCATACTTTCAAAAAATTAATCGAGTTTTAAACATATCGAAACATTGACTTCTTGTGTCTTCAAATTCTGACAACTAGAGGGAAGTTTCCTACAAGATCGAATAACCTCCTCTTTATGATGTTCAAATTAACAAAGAAACATGGTTGAAAGTAATGACACTAATTGCACAATGCCAAATGTCATTATGCAATTCATTTCACTACTTTCAATCTCACATCTTTACCCATGTCAACATTCCCCTAATAAGTGTTAAATAAGTTACTCAAACTCGTGAGAAATTTATAATCAATACATGACACTTATGGCTAATTTGTCCTTTTTCAACCACTTAAAGTATTAAGAAGGGAAACCAATATTTTTTATCTTGGAATCTAACCATAATCATTTGGATTGATAGAATCACAAATATCAGTAGTTAATATTACACAATCTAGTAGCAGTAAGGGTAATAGAGGGTGGTGAATCCATTTTTTGCATTATAAACAACAATTTCATCAATCCTGAATTGCAATTTTGACAAAGATTGCTTAGATAGGCTATGATGAAGGCAAACTGGAAATGTGCAAATTCATAAAACATTTAGCCTTCTTCTTATGGGAAATGGGTCATAGTGAAAGACTTAAATATTAAATACTTGAACCAATTAAACATGAAAATGTTATTTTGTAACAAAACACATAAACATGTGACGTGCTTAAATCAATATATATCAATATTAACCCATGATCTTGTAAGCACAGAAAGGGATAAAAAATAAATGTTCAAATCTATAAGGGATAAGATATGTACACCTTTTTAAATTAAGTAGTCAAATTGATGTGTGGAGATGGTCCCTTGTCCCATAAACAAGGACTCATATACAATATTTGGCATTTAGCTAAATTATGACCCTATATCATTATTAATATTACGCTATAAATTTCTTCCTACATATAAAATCTAATCTAGGTTATGAAGATCTATATTAATTTATTTTATTATTAAAGTTGTTTTTTAATATTTTTATTATTTTGAATAAAAAAATTATTTTATATTTTATTGTTATGATCCATTTTTGTTTCTTTACTTTAACATTACACACATCAAATTTTATTTCATTATAATATTGAACATCCAATTCATATTAAATTATATAGTACATTAAACCTCACGAATCTTAATTTTTTTTTATTTTAATAAATCATAACATTTATTATGTAGCTCATTCATGCTAGATTGTAGTGCATCTCACCATTTTTATGCAATAAAGAAAAACTAATATATTGTGATATAAAAATGATTTATATTTAAATATTTTTTGAAATACTTATAAAAAAGCATATACTTAGTCCTTGCCTCTTTGAAGTGCTAATATGCATTTATGTGCTCTATACACGGTTAAATATAATATGAAACACATTCCTAACCATTAATATATTATAAGAAGTCCATGTGAAATCTTGAAATGAGATCTAATAGTAGTCCATGATGAAACATTGTGAACAATCTTTCTCATAGTTTAACATTGGTCTTGTTTTTTAATTTTGTCTTAGAGATAAATTATCTAAATAAGGTCATTTTTCTAAACTAATAAACGTACTTAAAGATAAATTATCCAAACAATGCTATTCTCGTAAATTAACAAGAGCCACGAGGTGGCAATGTCCCTGACATTGCATCTACAATTGTGCATCTACAGTTGTTGCTTGTTTGCAATTGCAAAAGACCAATAAAACACTGTTAAAGTGAAGTAATAAGTACGTGGACATTTAAGTTGGCTATGCAAAGCTTAGGGTTGGAATAGCCTATAAGAATAAATGAAATTTGGTAGTTCAATTGCAAATGTTAAAAACAAAAATTAAAAGTATCAAAAGTTTAGCACATATTGGAATAATAAATCACATATTTTGATATCACAATACCAACACTATTTATTTATTTATTTAAACATACTAAGGTGCACATGGGAGAAAAGGAATCAAACTTGAGCATATTTTCATATTAAAAAAAAATTGCTATTTTGATATAAAAAAATTGTTTTTTTCTCACTCTATAGTCTTAATATAAACAATATTAAATACCATTTAAACATATTATGGAGGTGCATACAGTAGAAAAAAACATTATATAATCATAGTTATTATCTAATATGATTATATTGTTTTTTTCCTCGGAAAAAATTCATAATTTTATTTCAAAAAAGAACAAAATTACATCTGCACATGTAAGAGGATCACTAGGATCCCTACATTGTCACATATTATCTGTCTCATATTAACAAAAAAATTCTACCTAGTAGCAGAAATACTATCAGCAATATTTGCTGTCTCAAATAATCCACAAAAGAGTGTTCACAGAATCACTAAACTGTCCATATAAGTTGACAGGTCACAAATCTACCCAGCATACTATCAGCAATATTTGATGTCTCAGATAATTCACAAAAGAGTGTTCACAAAATCTGGAATGTATCCAATTCACTAAACTGTCCATATAAAAGTTGACAGGTCACAAAAAACTGTATCAAAAAGGCCGATCCCAGCCTATATTAGATACCACAGCAAATATGAAATTTGCTATCTGTCCCATACAAGCGATACTACAATCTTTCCCATCCTGTAGCAGCTCACATTTGTTGGCTCAGTTCACCAATTAAATTCCTGAAGCACAAAGTGTATTCTGAGCCAACATTGGCACGGCCGATCCCATCCTGTAGCAACTCGATACCACAGCATAGAATTTGTATACTGTTCCCAACAGTAAAATATCAGCACATCTTCCCTGATACAAGCATATCACAGCTAGATACCAGAAAAAATGAGTATGACAACCCAAATCAAATTAAAAATAAGACAGGTCACAAAAAAATAGAGTCAAAGTGCAATGTTGTTGTAAAACTGCTTCATAACAATGGCCCAATCCATCACGATTTGAGCCATAATATAAACAACAACATCAGCAATTGACAGGCATAGATCACCAGCCAAAAGCTGAAATACTCGGACTCTTCAGAGAATCCCATGATCTCATTCCTAAAACAATTCCCTCATCCGCTAGAAGCCATTATCAGGCTTCCATTGTCCCAATCCATCACGATTTGACCATGATATAAGCAGCTAGAAACAAAGGGTAACAGCCGAAAACAGAGAAGAAATATGATAGGTCACTAAAATCTGAGACAAAGCTCATTGCCGATGCACAACAACTTCATGAAAAGGCCGATGATAATAGCTGTATGTACCCGCTAGAGAGTGAACAGTTATCCTCCAGATTCAAAAGTCTAAATGGCAGAGCGCCGTTTCCTTAGATAGCTGATCAGCCACCCCATTCCGTTCCCTATAAACATGTCTAAAAGAAATATGATTAAACTGTTGTTTAATGCGGAGCACCTCCTCCAGTATAGGCAAAAGAATCATCACATGGCACTAGACAGTCTCTTTTGCCCATTCAATAACGAGCATAGAGTCACCAAAGACCTGTAAAGACAAACAACCCTGTTCTAAAGCAAACAAAAGTAGAAGCCTGAGTGTCATTAATTCAGCATAATTGTTTGTTCCCCTCCCTAAACTAGCCGAAAAATGAAAAAAATGAGACTCAGATTTGAAAAGAACTCCACCCCCACCACAAATCAATTGCCGAGCTTGAGAGGCTCCATCAAAGAAGCCCCAAGGGATATCTTTGTCAATCTGTTCCTCCCACACAGGCCTAAGCTTGAGAGGCTTCTCAGGTTCCCTGAAATGTTGAATAATTGCAACGATTTGAGCCACAACAGATTCCATTGGAATTCGACAGTCCTGAAAAATAATCTTATTGCGAGTTATCCAAATCCCCCAAGCACTGATACAAGGAATAGCACGGAGAGAGTTAAGGCCTGACCACCATCTAAGAAAATCTTGGAGAACAGTATCTCCCTGCCACCCCCCACTGAAACCCATCTGCTTACCCACCTCAGACCATATAGATTGAGAATAAGCACATTGAACAAAGAGATGAAGAGTTGTTTCCTCAGCCTTCCGACATAGCGCACAAAAACTAGGACCTTCAAGAAATTGCTTTTGCAAAATGTCCCAAGTAGGAACCTTATTTTCCAAAATAGCCCAGAAAAGTAATTTGGCCTTACCCGGACAGTTTATCTTCCACAGCTGTTTCCACCACCAAACCAAATCCCGGTTATAAGCCATCACATTGAGCTGAATATAACCATTTTTAGGATTATAACACCCTGAAGGATGATAGTCCCAAACCAATACATCATCCCGGTTAGACAATCTAACATTTGAAACCCTTAAATGCCTAATGTAGCCCCCCCAGGCCTCCAGCAGATCATCATGAATCTCAAGTCTCTGAGCACTGATCCATCCTTGATGCCATAAAGTAGAATTTTCCTGGTCCTCAATATCAGCAATAAAAAGACACCCTCTTGCTTCCAAGTGTAGCCTCAGCTCCTCAGGAAGGACACGATACCCCCCACAACCTACCCAAGGATCAATCCCAATACGAACCATTCGCCCATTACCAATCCTCCAC